>ML428705.1:0-52574 GCA_005239525.1 Nicotiana knightiana | reverse complement strand
GGTATGCAAGCTCAGCTTAAATCTCTCCTAGCTTCTGGAGCTTTTCCGATTCCCCGGTCTCACAAGCCATCGCCAGAGGCTCAACTTGAACGTGAGCGTTCCTTCCATCCTCCCCGTGTTAGTTCCTCCCTTCCTCCCTGTGATCGTTCTTCTCGTCCACCATGAAATGACCCTTCTCATTACCGTCTTGATAACGAAGATTCATCAGACGGTGATGATAATGATATAGAATGAAACAGTCATTGAGTACTTTTATATACTTTGAACTAGACAATAGAACTTTGGTCCGTTTTGGAATGGGCTTGTAATAAGTGTTAACTTAGTTTTGTTAGTTAAATGTGTTAGTTCTATTGAACTTTATACGTTGTTGGTTTTAATGTTGGTTTTAATATTGGTTTTAATGTTGTTGTTGTTGTGTTGTTAGTTCGTATTGTTGTTGTGTTAGTATTGTTGTTGTTGTTGTGTTAGTATTGTTGTTGTTGTTATGTTAGTATTGTTGTTGTAATAGGATTTGGTATGCCGGCAGGTGGTGTGGCTGCCAAAATAGGCAGTTTCTGCCAAAATAAAACCCAGAAAAGCGACCAAAGTTGGTCGCTATTAAACCCAGATTTCCAGAATAGCGACCAAAGGTGGTCGTTAACTAACCCAGATTTCCAGAATAGCGACCCACTTTGGTCGCTATGTTATTAAAAAAAATATTTTTTCTGGAAATTAGCGACCGATTGTGGTCGCTTTGGTTTAAAATAAATTAAATAAATTAGTAAAAAAATTATTTTTTCTGGAAATTAATGACCAATTGTGGTCGCTTCTGTTTAAAACAAATTAATAAAAAAGAGACCAACTGTGGTCGCTATTTTTCAGATTTTAAAATATTATATTTTATTTACAGACCAAGTTGGTCGTTATATTTTGTATAATAATAAAAAAAAAATAACGTAATTTAAAAATAGAGACCAAATTTGGTCGCTAATTTTATATTATTAAAATAATATTGCGACCAAAGTTGGTCTCTTTTTTGATACCCGGAATATTTGGTCAATTTAACATAGAGACCAAAGTTACCAGCAAAATAGTGACCAAGCCTGTTTGGACGCATTTTGATCATTTTTCACTGTTTAGGGACCAACTTTGATCGATTTTTGTGGTCGTTTTTTCCCGAATTTTTAGTAGTGAAAGGTCCGGTCCGTTTTTCTTTCCCGGATTTTTTAATTTTCTCGCAATCTTCACACCTGTTCCAACAGCTATGGTTGTTCTGAAAGGTTGCAAAACCTTTTCAGAAATTCTGAAAGGTTGCAAAACCTTTTCAGAAACAGTACCAAATTGGCTATAAATATGCCTTGAATCCCAGAATCTTTACTTACTAAAGTTTTTGATCTTCTTCTTCTTCTTCTTCTGCACAAAAATATTCCTGTGCGTTTTACGACCATTAAGTGGTTCGCCGATCACCGGAGTGTTTGGTACCAATACGCTGGTGAATTAAATCATTTTATCCTGGGAGGATATATTCCAAAATCTCGGGTACTTGAGGGGAATAATTTGGGCTCGGTTTATTCTTATATTAATTTTCCATAGAAAAGCTAAGGACGCCTGGACTAGCGCGCCCGCGCTCAGCACGCGCTAGTGGTCGCGCTAGTCAGGTTTCTCACCGTCCCTCATAAATTCCACTAGCACAGCCGCGCTAATCCCGCGCTAGAGCCCGCGCTAGTAAGGTTTCTCATTGTTTCTGTATTTACAGAAAATTTATTGTTTTATATTACAGCAATACAGTTTATTAACATTCTTAAGGAAATTATATTTTTTTATTTTCTGTATTCTGTTTGTGGAGATTAAAACTTGTGTGTTTTCTACTCCTTCTGAATTTTATTATTCTGATTTGAAGATGTAAAAACTTCATCAGAGTTTTGAAATTCAGAAAACGATTTGAAGAACATAAAAACTTCATCATTTTCTGTGAAGTATATAAAAACTTCGGTTTTTATTTATTATACATACTGTTTATTGTTGATTACAGTATTGTTTACTGTTCTGGTTTTACCGTTGATTGAACTATTCTTTTGTTGATAGTAAGAAATGGGGATTGATAACGAAAATTCTTCTGCGACTGTTGCGGCAACGACGATAGCCTCGTCGAGCCGGACTGCTGTTCCACTGGCAGAAAAATCGGAGAAATTTTCTGGAGCCAACTTCAAAGGATGCCATCAAAGGGGGTTCTTATGGCTTACCACACATGGTATGCAGAAATTCACTAGTGAAGAGCCTCTAGTGCCTGGTGCGGACATGCCGGACAATGAAAAGTTCATGATTGTTGAGCCGTGGAAGCAGGCAGATTTTCTTTGCAAAGGCTATATTTTAAGTGCTTTAGAGGATGACTTGTACAATGTGTACAGTGCGATAAATACTTCGAAAGAATTGGGAAGAAGTACAAGACAGAAGATGCATGCTTGAAGAAATTCGTGGTTTCCAAGTTTCTAGACTATAAAATGATAGACAGCAAAACTGTGGGAACCCAAGTTCAGGAGCTTCAACTTATTTTACACGACCTTATTGTTGAAGGTATGGTAGTGAATGAAGCATTTCAAGTGGCTGCATGATTGAAAAGTTGCCTCCTTCATGGAGAGATTTCAAGAACTATCTTAAGCACAAGCGCAAAGAAATGAAGTTGGAAGATCTTGTGATTCGTCTCAAGATTGAGGAAGACAAAAAAACAGTCGAGAGGAAGTCTCGTGGAAATTCAATGATCATGGGATATAATATCATTGAGGAGACTGCTCCAAAAAGTAAGAAGAGGAATGGATCTTCTGGACAGACTAAGGAGCAGAACAAAAAGAAATTCAAGGGCAACTGCACAACTGTGGAAGAGTTGGTCACAAAGCCCCAGATTGTCGTCTCCCGAAAAATGATAAGAAGAAGGGACAGGCCAACATAGTGGAGAAGAATGATGATATTGATGATCTTTCNTGGTCACAAAGCCCCTGATTGTCGCTTCCCGAGAAAGGATAAGAAGAAGGGACAGGCCAACATAGTAGAGAAGAATGATGACATTGATGATATTTGTGCAATGCTTTCGGAATGCAACTTAGTTGGGAATCCGAAGGAGTGGTGGATTGACTCCGGAGCCACTCGACATATTTGTATTGTCAAAGAAGCATTTGCTACTTACTCTACTGCTGGTCCCGAAGAAGAGATTTCCATGGGAAATAATTCAAAAACCAAGATTGAAGGTTATGGGAATATATTCTTAAAGATGACTTCCGGCAAGGTGTTAACGCTCAACAACGTTCTTCATGTTCCTACTATTAGGAAGAATTTAGTTTCTACTTCTTTACTTGTGAAGAATGGATTCAAATGTGTATTTGTTTCTGATAAAGTTGTTGTAAGCAAAAATGAAATGTATGTTGGAAAAGGCTACCTCACGGAGGGCCTTTTCAAAATCAATGTAATGGTTGTTGATAGTATGAATAAAATTTCAGCTTCTTCTTATTTGTTGGAGTCAAATGATTTATGGCATATTCGTTTAGGACATGTCAATTATAAAACCTTGCGGAAGTTAATTAATTTAGAAGTATTGCCTAAATTCGAGTGTAATAAATCGAAATGTCAAATATGTGTTGAATCTAAGTTTGTAAAACATCCTTATAAGTCTGTTGAAAGGAATTCAAATCCTTTAGACTTAATTCATACTGACATTTGCGATATGAAGTCGACACCATCTCGAGGTGGGAAAAAGTATTTTATTACTTTTATTGATGACTGCACTCGATATTGTTATGTTTATTTGCTTAATAGTAAGGATGAAGAAATTGAAGCATTTAAGCAATATAAGAATGAAGTAGAAAATCAATTAAATAAAAAGATCAAAATGATTAAAAGTGATAGAGGTGGAGAATATGAATCTCCGTTTGCAGAAATATGTTCGGAATATGGAATTATCCATCAAGCTACTGCACCTTACACGCCTCAATCCAACGCAATTGCGGAAAGAAAAAATCGGACATTAAAGGAAATAATGAATTCTTTACTAATAAGTTCCGGATTACTGCAGAGTTTGTGGGGGGGAGCTATCCTTACAACTAACCGCATACTCAATAGAGTACCCCACAGCAAAACGCAATCTATTCCATATGAAAAATGGAAAGGTAGAAAACCCAACTTGAAATATTTCAAAGTGTGGGGGTGTCTAGCAAAGGTACAAGTTCCTTTACCTAAAAGGGTTAAAATCGGACCAAAAATAGTAGATTGCGTTTTCATTGGATATGCTACAAACAGTAAAGCATGTCGGTTTTTGGTCCATAAATCCGATAATCCCGAGATTCATGTTAATACGGTAATGGAATCAGATAATGCTGAATTCTTTGAAAGCATTTATCCGTATAAAACTAAATGCGAGTCGTTAAGTGAAAGACCTAACGACCTCGGGAAGAACCAAAGGAAAATAATCCAAATTTACAAGATCCAAGGCGTAGCAAACGTCAAAGAACATCTACTTCCTTTGGACCAGATTTTGTGACATTCTTGCTTGAAAATGAACCTCAAACTTTTAAAGCAGCTATGTCGTCTTCTGATTCAACATTTTGGAAAGAGGCAGTCAATAGTGAGATTCAATCAATTTTGGATAACCATACATGGGAATTGGTTTCTTTTACTCCTGGAAATAAGCCTTTAGGTTCGAAATGGATCTTTAAACGGAAAATGAAAGCTGATGGCACTATTGACAAATATAAGGCAAGACTTGTTGTCAAAGGTTATAGACAAAAGGAAGGCCTTGATTACTTTGACACTTACTCGCCAGTAACGAGGATAACATCTATTAGGATGCTAGTGGCATTAGCGGCCGTGTATGATCTTGAAATCCATCAAATGGATGTTAAAACAACTTTCTTAAATGGAGAATTGGAGGAAGAGATTTACATGGAACAACCTGAAGGTTTTGTGATTCCTGGTAAAGAAAAGATAGTGTGCAAACTTGTTAAGTTGCTTTATGGACTTAAACAAGCACCCAAACAATGGCATGCCAAAAAGATCAAACAATGTTGGCAAGTGGGTTTAAAATCAACGAGTGCGACAAATGTGTTTACATTAAAAATACTCTAGGTCATGAAGCCATTGTTTGTTTATATGTTGACGACATGTTGATAATGAGCAAAAGCATGTCAGATATAAATTCTACAAAGTGCATGTTGGCTAGCAAATTCGACATGAAAGACTTAGGAGTTGCTGATGTGATCTTAGGAATCAGAATTTACAAGACTCCACAAGGTCTAGCATTATCACAGTCTTACTACATTTAAAAGGTACTTGACAAGTTCAAGTGTTTGGATTTCAAAATTGCCAAGACTCCAATTGACATGAGTTATGCAGTTCAAAAGAATGTGAAAGTGACTCACAACTGGACTATGCAAGAGTATTGGGAAGTTTGATGTATATAATGAATTATACGCGACCAGATATAGCATGTGCTATTAGCAAACTGAGTCGATTTACAAGTAATCCCAATCAAATATATTGGATGGCAATAAAACGAGTTTTGGGGTATCTGAAACATACCCAAAACTATGCTTTGCATTATAACAAATATCCCTCCGTGATCGAGGGATATAGTGATGCAAATTGGATCATCGGATCATCTGAAGTTAAATCCACGAGTGGATATGTTTTCACAATTGGGGGTGGAGCAGTGTCTTGGAAATCATCCAAACAAACGTGCATCGTCCGTTCTACAATGAAATCTGAATTCATAGCTTTAGATAAGGCCGGTGAAGAAGTTGAATGGCTCAGAAATTTCTTGGAAGATATTCTATTTTGGCCCAAACCTTTGGCACCTATTTGTATACATTGTGATAGTCAAGCGAAAATAGGGAGGCATGGAGCGTTATGTATAATGGAAAATCTCGTCATATACGACGGAGACATAATACCGTTAGACAACTACTCTCTAGTGGTGTTATCACAATTGGCTACGTAAAGTCAAGAGATAATGTGTCGGATCTACTTACAAAAGGCCTATCTAGAGAGACAGTTGAAAGATCATCAAAGGGAATATGGTTAAGGCCTAGGACAAGTCATCATGGCAGTAACTCTACCTAGCAGACTAGAGATCCCAAGAGCTAAGTTTAAAGAGATCAAACAAAGTCATGAATGACGGTTCAACATTGTCGAATAACTCAACTCATTCTCGTGATGAAGACAATGTTCAGAAATCAAGGTAAAGCATTAAGGCTTTTTGATGAGTCAATAAAGCTTAAAGCTTTTTAATGATTTGCTAAGTCTGGAAGGATATGACCAAATAGTGTGTCTTTAGGATTACACGTTTAGAAATCACCTATCTGAGTGTAAAGTGTAAGTCATTTCAAGGGGAATGAAAGTAAAGGCCCATTCTCTAAGCACTCATAAAATCAGGCGGTGTTCATGGCTGAAACGAACATAACCGTGAGAACCATAGATGGTTAAAGATTAATTGTGTGACTTATGTTGTCTAGGTATACAACAAAGCTCGACGGTTCAAAGATATCAAATCTACCGATTGACCGAGTATATCCGATATAAGTTCACTACGGAAAGTTCAAAGGAAAACCTACTTATCCAGATGCAATTAATTCTTGCATGTAAAACACACACACTTCCGCACATTCCTTTATTTTATAGTCATTCCCCATTCATGTGGGGGATTGTTGCTCTTTAAGCTTAATGTAGCTTAACTTTAAGCTTGGTGTAGCTTAAAGAGAGTGAATGGAAAATGGTGGCAAAAGAAATGGAGGGAAGTGAATTTTTGAATTAGTGCACTTTGTCCCTCATTGGAAGAAGGAAAGAAAATCTATGTGTATATATAGAGAAGCTCTTCTTCTAGCTCTTAAAGAGTTGCGAAGAAGGCAAGCCTCGCGCCGTCATCGTCGTCGCTCGCTCGGCTCGGCTTCGGCTTCGGCTTCGGCTACGGATTCGAATTTGGTCAAAGATCAATTGATTGATTAATCTTTTTAGACAAAGGTCCGATCCGTTTTTCTTTCTCGAATTATTTTAAATCCGTTTTCATTTTTCCGTAATATTTACACCTGTTCCAACAGCTATGGTTGTTCTGAAAGGTTGCAAAACCTTTTCAGAAATTCTGAAAGGTTGCAAAACCTTTTCAGAAATTCTGGAAGGTTGCAAAACCTTTTCAGAAACAGTACCAAATTGGTTATAAATATGCATTGAATCCCAGAATCTTTACGTACTAAATTTTCTAATCTTCTTCTTCTGCAAAAAAATATTCCTGTGTGTTTTACGACCATTAAGTGGTTCGCCGATCACCAGAGTTTTTGGTACCAATACGCTAGTGAGTTAAATCGTTCTATCCTGGGAGGATATATTCCAGAACCTTGGGTACTTGAGGGGAATAATTTCCTTAAGGACACACTGTGTATTCAGTGGGCTCGGTTTATTCTTATATTATTTTTCCATAAAAAAGTTAAGGACGCCTGGACTAGCGCGCCCACGCTCAGCACGCGCTAGTGGTCGCGCTAGTCAGGTTTCTCATTGTCCGTGGTAAATTCCACTAGCGTGGTCGCGCTAATCCCGCGTTAGAGCCCGTTCTAGTAAGGTTTCTCACAGTTTCTGTATTTACAGAAATTTTATTATTTTATATTACAGCAATACAGTTTATTAACAAGTAATGGAGTATAATATATTTTAAAAATACTATAATTATGTTGATATTAATTAGAAGAGGGAGAAGAGATTAGAAATCATGGTTATTATTTATTAATATATAATACATATTTTTAGTTTTGTACATTATAGTAAAACGTTTTGAATTTATAAGAAAATGATTTCGTTCATTAAAAAAATCTGAAATTTTCATGTTAAGAGAATTAAAAGGAGAATTATCGTAAATGCAAGCTCTAGAAATTTTTATGCATGCATGAGATGCTTAAGAAATAACTTTATTAGTAGTAATTATTATTGTGAATGTTTACGAATTGCATCACATTCATTATATTGTATTTATATATAATATGATATTTATTATAATAATAAGTATTTACATTTCTATCCCAAAATAATTTAGCAATAATATTTTATAGAAGGGCAATAGTGTCATTTAGCTTTATAAGGATATATTCGTATTTCAGTCTTCAACTAAGATGTTCACATTTATAATATAGTATGATATGATATGATTATGAATGAACCCACCCAACAATAGTCTGATCGTTACTGCTCTTTTATTAGAAGAGTTTTTTTTAGAAGAGGTTATTTTACCATGACGACAACTAATATGTTTTAACTAGTAAAGTTTTTCGCGCTTTGCACGCTTATAAGAAATATCAACGATATATAGCGGATGAGAGAGATAATTTTTTAAAATTAATATGGATATAAAAGATAATTTCACATATTGATAAATCATATACTCAGCATTTTAATTAGAAATAGATTTTAGGTAATTGCATTTTTCCTGATTTTTTTAAAAAGGAAATAAAAGAGAAGATTTTTAAGAAAAAGAATTCACTAACATATAGTATTATTAATAAGGAAGAAGTGAGAGTTAATACATGACTCTTTAAGTACAATTATATGTTATGTAAACAAATAATTTTTTCATTAGATAGTAAAATATCGGCTTTGCTAAATTTCTCCTATTCAAATCAAATAAATAGGAAAAAAGTAAAGAAACTAATAACGAAGAGAAAATAAAAAACAAAACAAAAGAATATGTGGAAATTGCGGCGTATTCTTTCTCGTGGTGCCCTTTTTAGCCTTCATCTTTGTCTTTTCTTTCTCTTCATTAGTTTTCCTCTCATATTCTCCATTCCAAGGAGAACAAAGTACTTCACTTCAGAATACTTGCTCAATTATTCTTATCAGCAAAATAAAAAAGTTTTTTTTTGTCTTACAATCATAGGCAATTCAAAGAAGAAAATCAAAACATAACTTTCAAAAAGAAAGATAATTATCACAACACTTCAAAAAGAATCAAAAGTTACAAAGTAAACCAAATGCTTTATTTTATTTTGTCGTATATTTAATACATGATATAATCATATGAATAAAATGAAAGACAATTTTCTACTTACTTTATAAAAATCATAATTAGAAAATAACTTCTATTATACAAGAAACAAACATGCTGATGACTCAGCAAAGAAGAATCTACGCTTGCTCTGTGACTTTTAGCTTTAACATTTTTTACTGATTAAAAGAAATAAGAAGTGTTGCCAAAATATCCAATGAAGGGTGTATTTCAATGTTTAAAATATCCTTTTATACAATGAGTTGTTATTGGTTAGTAGTTAGCAGTTAGCAGACTTCCAACATAGATTAACTCATAAATAATTAGTTTAAGTCTAAACGAAAATACAGACTTGCGACAATTAAAAGTTTCATAGAAAATAAAGCAAAAGAGAACACACGAGAAAGTAAATAAAGGAGAAAAAGATACAACTTGAGGCCTTAATATTAAGAAAATAGAAGGAAATAGAAATGCAAAATTCAATGTATAATTTTTCGAGTTCTTGTCCACACCCCCTCCCCCAATATCGATCACAACTCAAGAGTCTTCTTCCTCAAGCCAAACTAAAATATGAATCGAATGCTGCAGTAAATATGACAACATTGCTATTTCGGGTAAAGAATAAAAAGGGTAATCTTGGGTAGGGGTCTCATGAAATAAAGTTATGAATTTATATAGGAAAAAATAGATAAATACCATAAGGTATTTTAATTTTTAAATTAAATATTTAGGGGTTATGAATATGAAAAGCATGAGAGTTATAGATATTAGTAAGAGTAGAAGTTAAGGTAGTATGAGTTATGAAAATAAAATGACGGGTTGAGTTAGGTGCCATTACGACTAGTGGATTTTGGGTCGAGTATAAACTTACACATTAAACATTTGGAGGTTATGAATATGAGGTATTGGAGTTATTGAGATATTAAAAGTATAGGTTATGAAGATAAAGAGTTGTGAGTTATGAAAATAAATATTTTATTTTTAATATAAAATAAAGAATGATGAAAAATTCCTAAAAAAAGAGACAAAAGATAAATATATTTCTTGGCTTAACAGAGGTGTCACCCCACTTTTTTATTGCTCTTTTGTGTATAGACATCTAGATTCTAAGTCAGTTTTATATAAATTCTCACTATCAATATTATTCCATTTAGACTAGTCAGAAAAGTTATTGAACTTGACGCTTTTAATTTCTTCTTTTACCGTTCGTCAATATAGAATAATAGAAGGTACTAGTACTTATTAACTAACATTTGCTCGATTTTTTTTTTTTTTTAATTTTCTAAAATCTAAACGTTTAATTGAAGAGGGGCACTGTGATGGAGCTTTTCCTTACAGATAGTACTAGTCTACTAGATTAAGAAAAATTTCCATGCATTGCTAATAGGAGCTATAAAATATGTTAATGGCTTAGAAATGTTCGATTTTTGCTTGACTGATCTCTTTCTTTTCTTTTTCATAGTAGGCTAACGCAGGCCAGGAAATAGCATGAGAGACATTTGTAAGTAGACAAAAACTTCAACGTACCAAATTTGCATAAATTTATTGTAAATGTTAACGCACGAGCAACAAAGTTCTGAATTTTTCACAAATGCAAAGTCAAAACTAAGATAGACATGACTCTTATTGGTAAATGATTTTCTTCGTGGCTTGATAGCTTAGAAGCTTTTTATTGGATCGGATGAGACTCCTTTCCATTTTCCAAAGTTCGTTTATAGATTTTAGATATTTGTCTTATTTGTATATCAAAAATTTGGGCAACCACTAAAAAAGCTTTCATGCATCCTTCAAATTTTATATTTCATTTGATGAGATCATGGAAGCATGGGATACTTGTCACGATTTGGAATTCCCATAGTCAGGATCGTGGTTGGCGCCTAACATTACACTTGTTAGACAAACGACATTAGAAAATTATTAGCTAATTCTTTTACTTTTTCAGTGATTAACAACAAATAAGCTATAACAAGTAAAAATGAACGTGTGTGTGTATATATATATATATATACTACCCAGAATCTGGAGTCACAATCCACGAACTTTTAAGATTTTTTACTACAAGTAATTATCCGAAAGAAATACAATTGTTTTCAAAATAGAGGAAACAGTAAAATGAAAGGTGTAAAAGGGGATGCCCGGGTCTGCGGACGTCGACAGGTCTACCTTGGGTCTCCTATCAGATGGGTCATGCATCCAACCTCAAGATCAGCTCGGACCAGCTCCAAAATCTACACAGAAAGTGCAGAGTGCAGTATCAGTACAACCGACCCCATGTACTGGTAAGTGCCGAGCCTAACCTCGACGAAGTAGTGACGAGGCTACGGCGGGTCACTCACAATATAGCGTATATGCAGTATAAATAATAAAAGCAGAAAAGGAAGACATAATAGAAGTAAACAATAACTTGCAGGGAATAACTACAGCTCTCAGAAAAAATTCAACAACGTTCAGATACTACCGATCCTTAAGTGCAAAGAAGAATACCGTACAGCTAACACAGTGAAGGGAAAGCATAAACACATAAGTTTTGGCGGCGCGCAATCCGATCCCACCGTACATATCATATTCTACCTTATTTCATCATAATAGCATAAACAACCGAATATAAATAAAAGTGTTGCGACGTGCAACCCGATCCCATCATATCACAATAATCACAATCACAATTCACCCTTATTCCACCAAACAATCTACCCTTATTACACATGTTGCGGCATGCAACCCGATCCCACCGTATATTATCAATTCACCCTTATTCTTCCTCAATATATCACTCTTATTCCATCTGTTGTGGCGCACAACCCGATCCCACTATATCAGTTTCAATCACTCAGTAAGTACAGAAATTTCACAATTCAAATCACAAAACCCTTCACATTGCTTAAATTTCAAACCGAAACAAATAGGAAACTTGTACACTATGAAAATTTACGCAAGTGAGAGACCAATTCAGAATATACCATAAAAGTACCGATCAACCAGCTAAAGCAATTAATAGGAGATAATGAAGCTACGAAATAACTTATATCATTAACATAGGGAAAATATGTCTAACAGGTAGCAATTAGGCATGGGAATACAAGTAAAGCATGTAACAGTTAAGGCAGGGGAATAAATAATATGAGAAGAATAGAAAGAAACAGGCAATACAGATAAATTGGCGGCGCATAAGTACTCGTCACCTCACATATACACCGTCACATGAATTTCATATAGAAAATAGGTAGAGGGTTCCTAATCCCTCAAGTTAAAGTTAGACACAACACTTACCTCGCTCCACGAGCCACTCAATGCTCAATTATAGTATTTCCTCTAGAATCCACCTCCAAACCACTCGTATCTCACCACAATTAACTCAATAACATCAAATATTGCTAAAGGAATCAATTACAATGCATAAATTTAGATTTCCCAAACTTTCTCCTAAAAAGTCAAAAATCGACCTCAGACCTGCTTGGTCAAAACCCGAGGTTCGGACCAAAATCTATTCACTCATTCACCCCCGAGACCGCTTATGTAATTTGTTTCAAAATTCGATCTCAATTCGATGTCTAAATTCCAATTATGCAAAAATCCCTAATTATACCCAAACCCCCAATTTCTACCATAAAAATCCTAGATTTTAGGTTGAAAATTCATGAAATATAATGGGTAGTTGAAAGGAAGTAGGTTAGAATCACTTATCAATAATTTGGAGAAGAAAATCTTATGGAAGAATCGCCTCTAGGTCTCTTAGTTTTGAAAATTTTGAAAGAATGGCCAATTCTCGTTTTTGAGTTTTGTTTTGTATAGTTGAGGTTCATCGCGTTCGCGTGAACACTGTCGCATTCGTGAAGAGCTGCATCCTAATGACTTACGCGATCGCGAGAGGCTACACGGGTTTGCGAAGGTTTATCCCCCCTGACCTTTGCGTTCGGGGGGCAGCACCCGCATTTGTGTAGTGTAACCTCAAGTTCCCCCAGTCCAGCACATCTAATGCTACGCATTTGCGTAGGTTTGATGTGTTCGCGACTCCAAATCAAACATGCACACAAGTTCTAGAACATCATACGAACTTGCTCGCATGATCAAATCGCCAAAATAACACCTAGAACTATGAATTGAACACAAAATCGAATAAAATATTCAAGAAAACTTTGAAATTCCTATTTTCACAACCGGACGTCTGAACCACATCAAATCAACTCCATTTCTCACCAAATTCGACAGACAAGTCATAAATATTATAGTGGACCTGTACCGGAACCAAGATACGGATCCGGTATCAATAAATCCAAACAACAATCGTTTCTTAAAAATCATAAATCTTTCAAACTTTCAATTTTCAACAAAAATCAATAAGTTGAGCCGAATTCGATTCCTGAAATACGCCCAGGTCCCAAATTATGATACGAACCCACCGGGACTGTTAAAATATGGATTCGGATCCGTTTGCTCAAAACGTTGAACGAAGTCAACTTAAATGAATTTCTAAGGCAAAATTCTTATTTTTATCATTTTTTATCATATAAGCCTTCCAGAAGAATACACAGATTGTGCATGCAAATCGAGAAGGTTAAAATAAGGTTTTTGGGACCTCGAAACACAAAATTAGTTTCTAAAATATAAGATGACCTATCGGGTCATTACATTCTCCACCTCTAAAATAATTGTTCGTCATCGAACGGACATAGAAAAGTACTTGAACTGGTGAATAGGTGGGAATATCTACTCCGTATATCTGACTCGGACTCCTAAGTAGCTGCGTCGACGGCCTGACCTTTCCACTGCACTCAAACTGAAGAATAACTCTTCGACCTCAACTGACGAACCTGTCGGGCTAGAATAGCCACTGGCTCCTCCTCGTAAGTCAAATCCTTGTCCAACTGGACAGAGCTGAAATCTAACACGTGGGATGGATTGTCGTGGTACTTCCGGAGCAAGGACACATGGAATACCGGATGAACTGTTGATAACCCCGGAGGCAACGCAAGCCTGTAAGCCATCTCTCTCACTCTCTCGAGAATCTCAAAAGGTCCGATATACCTAAGGCTCAGCTTGCGCTTCTTTCCAAACCTCATGACACTCTTCATGGGTGATACCCGGAGAAAAATTCTCTCACCGACCATGAATGCAACATCACGAACTCTACGGTCGGCATAACTCTTCTGCCTGGATTGAGCTGTGCAAAATCGATCCTGAATAATCTTGACCTTATCGAAGGCATCCCGTACTAGATCTGTACCCAATAACCGAGCCTCTCTCGGCTCAGACCACCCAACTGGCTACCGACACCACCTATCGTATAATGCCTCATAGGGAGCCATCTGAATGCTCGACTGGTAGCTATTGTTGTAGGCGAACTCTACAAGGGGCAAGAACGAATCCCACGATCCTCCGAAGTCTATGACACATGCGCGGAGCATATCCCATGTCCCAAATTAAGATACGGACCCACCGGGATCATCAAAATACGGATCCGGGTCTGTTTGCTCAAAATGTTGACCGAAGTCAACTTAAATAAATTTCTAAGGAAAAATTCTTATTTCTATCAGTTTTTATCATATAAACCTTCCGGAAGAACACACGGACTATGCACGCAAATTGAGGAAGGCTAAAATGAGGTTTTTGGGACC
Source organism: Nicotiana knightiana (assembly GCA_005239525.1). NCBI lineage: Eukaryota > Viridiplantae > Streptophyta > Magnoliopsida > Solanales > Solanaceae > Nicotiana > Nicotiana knightiana. Next base: position 37,973 of record ML428705.1, on the reverse strand, counting down.
TCGAAACACAGAATTAAGTTCTAAAATATAAGATGACCTATCGGGTCACAATACTACACAATAAAATCACAAACTAAGTAATTGAAAGAATAAGTTTTTTACGTTTACCCCAACAAAAAAAAAGAGGAATTTCTGGGTTGCATTATTTTGTGCATTTCATCGCCTGAAATGACTACTAATTGAACAATTGTAATCACTCAACCTTTTTTCAACCATTGAAAAATTATTAATATAAAATAAAGGTTATAAAATTAAGAATACTTTATTGACAAGAAAGTCAATTCGAAACATAAAATAAATGCACTTAAATATACCTTACTTAAAATTTGAAAGTTAGAAGATAAAATTTCTTACCAAAGTTAGAGTGTACCTTTTTTTTCTTCTAGAATAAAAGTAATATCTACCTATTAAACCATGGATAAAACTAGTGTTGGAAATAAATAAATGATCAGAGCTTTTTCTATATAAATAAGACAAATATCATAAATCTATAAAGGAATTTGGGGAAATAGAGATGATGAAAAATAGAGAGGAGTTTCATCCGTTTGTATTCAGATGAAAAGATTAAACATTTCAAAATTTTATCAGGATTATCATAGAGAAAGGACAACTTAAATCTTCCAACTTGTTTGGATCGTCGTTACTTATTGTATTGGATCGTATTGTTACTTTAAATACGATATTTATTTTGGTTGTTAATTAAATTTTATTGTATCGTTGTATACGGTCAAAATGGGCATGCCATTCTTATAACTAATCGAGGTTGGATAATGAAAGGCCATGGTTCGGCCTCGTATTATATCGAGCCTCAGTACGAAATTAGATTGCTGAACCCTTAATTCAGAGACCGGTCAAGGACGAGACCAGCCAAGACCGACACCAAGCGGAACGGAGATCGAGCGAGATCGTTGTAGGTTTACCTAGTCAAGTAACGGTAAGCCGAAATATCTATGGTCGAGCAAGGATCACGGCAAAAATCTCGGCACATATCAAGATGAGGCCGGTTAGTTAGTCAATCATGTGATTTCTTACCGTATTTAGAATTATACCATAAATAGAACTCTCCTACTATATAAAGGAGGCCTAGTCATTTGTAAAGGCATCAGATTCACGTAATTCAAAGCAATATACTATTCGTTAAGCTCTCAATACTCTGTTATTTTATTCTCACTTTGCTCATTCATTTGGTTCGATGCCAACCTGTCTCGAGGGCCAAAGTTGCACGTCTTATTTGGTTTGCTTTATTTCTCTTTACAGTCAATTTTAACATCAATTTACATATTTTCTCAGTTTATGCCAAGTGAAATCACGTGTCCATAAAATAACATATAAATTACAATTGTTATCTGTTATTAGGGTAAATAGTTATGCGCCCCACTGTGGGGCTAAGGATAATAGTGATTGCATGGTTGATGTGTGGCTATAATTCATGATTTAACGCATTATGTGCCTTGCATTTTACGTGCTTTAATAATAAAAATACACTTTGTTTGAGCGTAATGGAGCCTATTTTATGTGTAGGTGAATTAGAGATGGAAGCCGAGCTAAATGGATGCTTAAACGTCGAAAGTGCACTTGAAAATGGTGAAAAGGAAAATCCAGTCAAAAGCCAGCTCAACCAGGATTTAGCTTGGCGAGGCCAGCTTAAAGCCAGGACAGACCAGGCTTTAACCTTTCGAGGCCAGCTTAAAGCCAGGCCAGACCAGGCGTTAGCCTGGTGAGGCCAGGGTCCAGATCTGAATTTCCAAGTCTTAAACACTTTCCTGGCGCAACTAGGAGTGACTTAAACGTTTAGGGCTTATTCCAAACATATAAATAGACCCAAAAAAACACAACTTGGGAAGACTTTTGCCATTGGAGACAAGAGGAGATCGTGGAACACTACTCGGGAGTTCAAAACATTGATTTTTACATCCCTTATTCCTTACTCTGTAATTTAATTATGCAATTTACTTTGGATTTGGTTACTACGAGTATGAGTAACTAAACTCCTAATCAAGGGTTTGATGGAACCTATTGAAGGATGAATTTCTCGTTATGTTAATATAGATTTTCCATTGTTTTCTCTCTATTTGTTCAACCATATGCTTGTTGTTGTTGATTGAAGGGCCCTTAATTATCTTTCCCTATTTAGTATGTATTACTCGGGAGAGAGTGCATATTTAGGTCGTTGTTGAACAACATCATTCCCGACATATATGAGGGATCAATGACGAAGGATTTAAAGGTGGGATTAGGGATAACAAAACCTTGGGTGCGATCTAAGTGAGTTGTAATTAAAGCTAGCTAGCGTAATTCGGGAGAATATGTATAGTATATTATCGTAATTACTCGGGAGAGATTTACGACAGTCAGAATGCTCATGATCGATAGAGAAGACTAGGCAAATTTATACCAAACATAGCGGAAGGGATTCCAATAATATGGAAAATCATAACCTTAGATCATTCCAATTATTGTTTACAACTTGTTCTTAATTAGTTCTTAGTCATTATAGTTTTATTAAGTAATAGTTAGTTAGAAAACAACCCATTTGTTATCTAAAATATCTTGGGAAGTTGATTACGTGGAATTGTGTGGGTCTGATAGCGGTAATTGATTGGTTAATTCCTTGTGGGATTCGACTCCGGACTTAATAACCGGAATATATTTGCAGCGACTGCTTTGTCCTTTTTATAATGCATAGTTGGGCGTGATCACTGGTACTAACTTTCATAACACACACTATTTTATACTTGTTCCTGTGAATATCTTTGATTCCAGGATCAGCATGTCGGACTCTCAAGCAGCACCCACACATTGAAAATGGTCTTAGTTTCCATGGTGAGAATGAAAACATAGCCTCCCCAGTGAACGAAGTACCTCCAGTTGACCTCGATGGAGTCCTGTCCATAGAACTGATCGATGTCAGTTCCCATGTTGCCATTAATGCAAATTTGGCCGTCGACCCCAAGAATAGCGTACGTAGAGACGTTCGATCTGCCGGTCAGAACACATAGGGCGGCGAAGAAGGGGGGATCAGCCTTCGAGTGATATTTGAAATGTTACGGGCTCAACAAGATGCAATAGCACAACTCCAAAATCAAAACCATGCACCAAGCGGGGACGAGCCCGAGCCATCGCAGGAAATTAGTCATAGGGCCGAATTGGTGTCAAGAAGATCAAACAGAAATTAACCAGGGACCGACCCCGCTATCATGAAGATGCTCGAGGAGCTGACAAAGAGAGTTGAATCGAGGGATAAAAAGATTGAAGCAAATGACAAGAAGGTGGAAACCTATAACTCCAAGGTTGATCAAATTCCGGGGGCACCACCGATTTTGAAGGGTTTGGATTCAAAGAAGTTCGTGCAGAAGACCCTCCCCCCGAGCGCGGCTCCTAAAACAATTCCCAAGAAGTTTCACATACCATAAATTCTCAAGTACAATGGAACGACTGACCCCAACGACCATGTCACTTCTTACATATGTGCAATTAAGGGGAATGATCTAGAGGACGATAAGATCGAGTCCGTATTGTTGAAGAAATTTGGGGAGACCCTATCAAAGGAGCGATGATATGGTACCATAATTTTCCACCCAACTCCATTGATTCTTTTTCCATGCTTGCAAATTCCTTCGTTAAAGCACACGTCGGAGCTAGTAAGGTCGAGACTAGGAATTCAGACCTCTTCAAGGTAAAGCAGAAAGATAACGAGATGCTCAGAAAGTTTATGTCTCGATTTCAGATGGAACATATGGATCTGCCTCCGGTAACCGATGATTGGGCCGTTCAGGCCTTCACTCAAGGATTACACATACGAAGCTCGGTGACTTCACGGAAATTAAAGCAGTACTTAATCGAATGCCCAGATGTCACCTGGGTCGATGTGAATAATTGGTATCAGTCGAAGATTAGGGTCGAAGATGACCAATTTGGGGCTCTTTCCGGGTCCGTTTATCCTACCACACCCATCCAAAGAGTCAAACAGGATATTGACGGGGAACCACGATCAAACATGGATCGTTACCAGCCATATAATGGAGATCGGAGAAACAACGTACCTGGACATAACCCTAGTCGAGGTGAGAGGAGAAATTATTGAGGTCAGAGCTCTCGAGAGCCCATGAGCAAGAGTGGTTTCGATAGGAACGTCGAGCCCAAAGAAGCACCACGATTGTTAGAATATAACTTCAACATTGATGCATCAACTATCGTATCAGCCATCAGACGCATCAAAGAAACTAGGTGGCCTTGACCTCTGAAGATCGATCCGGCTGAGAGAAATCATAATCAAATGTGAAAGTATCATGGCACCCATGGACATAAAACAGAAGATTGCAGAGAGCTAAGGGAGGAAGTAGCCCGGTTGTTCAACAAGGGGCACCTTCGGGAATTCTTAAGTGATCGGGCTAAGAACTACTTCAGAAACAGAGATTCAAACAGACAGAACGAGCAAGAAGAGCCACAACACGTGATACACATGATTGTTGGAGAGGTCGATATTCCTAAAGTGCCCGTATTTAGACGCACCAAAGTATCAATCACAAGGGAAAAGCGAAATCGGGATCATGTACCGGAAGGGACCTTGTCTTTCAATGACGAGGATGCTGAAAGGATGTTACAACCCCATAACGACGCACTTGTAATATCTGTACTTGTGAATAAAACTCAAGTTAAAAGTGTTTTGATTGATCCAGGTAGCTCGGCCAACATCATTCGATCGAGGGTCGTAGAACAACTCGGCCTACATGATCAAGGTATGTCCACCACCCGAGTACTTAACGGCTTCAACATGGCATGCGAAACTACCAAAGGCGAATAACTTTACCTGTAAACGTGGCTGGGACCATCCAAGAGGCGAAGTTCCATGTGATCGAGGGCGACATGAGGTATAACACCCTGTTCGGAATGCCATGGATCCACAACATCAGGGAAATACCCTCGACTCTTCATCAGGTTCTGAAGTTCCTAACACTGGAGGGATTTAAAACGGTCTAGGGGGAGCAACTCGCCGCCAAGGAAATATTTGAAGTCGACTAAGTGATACCAATATCGGCACTCTCATCAACAAAAGGGTAAGATTCAAAGGCAAAACATGAGGCCAAATAGAAACTACAGACACCGGCCTCGACCCAATCGGAGAAGCAGGGGACTGACGAGGATGATGACTATGGGGTCCCTCAATCTTAGTCCCTGATGATTCCGACGCCACCAAGTCAATGGTCGAAGATCTGGAACGAATCACACTGACCGAACATCAGCCCGAACGAAAGGTATATCTGGGCAAGGGGCTAGCTCCAGAGCTCAAGGGAAAACTTATCCAATTTCTTAATACTAACATGAATTTCTTTGATTGGTCCCATCTCGATATGACAGGGATCCCACCGGAAATCACCACTCATAAACTAAGCGTGGATCCAAAATTTCATCCGGTGAAGCAAAAAAAAAGACCTCAGCCCGAAGTCAAGCATGCCTTCGTCAAAGACGAGGTAACCAAACTTCTTAAAATAGGATTCATTCGAGAAGTAAAACATCTCTAATTGTTAGAAAACATAGTAGTATCCCCTAAGAAGGGAAACAAACTTAGAATGTGTGTAGATTACAAGGACCTGAATAAGGCATGTCCCAAGGATTCTTTTCCTCTGCCTAATATCGACCGCATGATCGATGCCACGGCCGGCCACGAGATCCTCAATTTTCTCGAGGCCTATTCCGGGTACAACCAAATACAGATGAACCAGGAAGATCAGGAAAAGACCTCACGTATCACTAAGTACGGCACCTACTGCTATAATGTAATGTCGTTCAGACTAAAAAATATTGGTGCGACCTATCAACGCCTAGTAAACCAGATGTTCGAAGAGCAAATAGGAAAATCAATGGAGGTTTATATTGATGACATGTTAGTTAAGTCCCTGTGAGCAGAGGACCATTTGAAGCATTTGCAGGAAACTTTCGGTATACTGAAAAGATACAACATGAAGCTCAACCCAGAAAAATATGTGTTTGGGGTCGGCTTAGGCAAGTTTCTCGGATTCATGGTATCCAATCGAGATCAACCCCGATAAAATCAATGCTATCGAGGACATCATGGTACTAGACAACGTAAAGGCCGTGTAGAGGTTAACGGGGCGCATAGCCGCCCTGGGGCGATTCATTTCGAGATCCTCAGATAAGAGTCATCGATTCCTCTCGTTACTTAAGAAGAATAATAACTTCACGTGGACTCCGGAATGCCAACAGGCCTTGGAGGAGCTAAAACGGTACTTATCGAGCCCGCCGCTGCTTCACACGCCAAAAGCGGAAAAGCAACTTTGATTGTATTTAGTAGTATTGGAGATAGCGCTAAGTGGAGTCTTGGTTCGAGAAGAACAAGGTACGCAATTCCCTATCTATTATGTTAGTCGGACCTTAGGTGAGGCCAAAACCAGGTATCCCCATTTAGAAAAATTGGCGCTCGCTTTGATAGGCACCTCTAGGAAACTAAACCCTTACTTTCAATATCATCCCATACGTGTCGTAACAACATATCCACTTCAAAACATTTTGCATAAAACAGAACTTTCGGGTCAGTTGGCCAAATGGGTCATAGAAATCAGCGGGTACGATAATGAATATCGACCTCGAACAACCATCAAGTCTCAAATCTTGGCAAACTTTGTGGTTGACTTTACGTCGGCCCTCATACCTAAGGTTTAAAGAGAACTATTAGTAAATTCGATACATCCTCAGGAATCTAAACCCTCTTTACGGAAGGTGCTTCGAATTCAAAAGGGTCCGGACTCGGCATTTTGCTGAAACCACCCACAGGTAATGTAGTTAGAAAATCTATCAGAACTATAAAATTGACTAACAATGAGGCTGAATATGAGGCCATGATTACATGTCTCGAATAAGCCAAAGGCTTGGGAGCGGAGGTGATCGAGGCTAAATGTGACTCCCTCCTTGTGGTGAACCAGGTTTACGGAACCTTTGAAGTTTGAGAAGACCGAATATAAAGATATTTGGATAAGCTACAAGTAACTTTACACCAATTCGAAGAATGGACCTTGCAACATGTACCTCGAGATCAGTATAGTGAGGATGATTCCCTCGCAAATCTACGGTCATCGGTCGAAGATAACGAACTCAATTCGGGGGATGTCATACAACTCATGAGATTGGTGGTCGAAGAAGGTCACACCGAGATAAACTCCATAAGTTTGACCTGGGATTGGAGAAACAAATGCGTAGAGTATTTAAAGAACAGGAAGCTCTCATCAGATCCAAAAGAATTGACAGCCCTGCGCACAAAGGCAACACAATTCACCATGTCCGAAGACGTAACATTGTCCAGAGGGATGTTCGATGGTCCATTAGCAATATGTCTGGGGCCAGGAGATACATAATTTAAGGGAAGTCCACGAGGACACTTGCAGAAATCACTCCAGTGTCGAATCATTGGTTCATAAAGTGATCAGAGCCGGTTACTACTAGATCGACATGGAGAAAGATGCAAAGGAGTTTGTTCGAAATGCGACAAGTGCCTAAGGCATGCACTAATGATTCATCAACTCAGGGAACTCCCCCATTCGGTTTTGTCCCCATTGTCGTTCATGAAGTGGGAAAGGGACATCGTTGGCTCTTTTCCATCGGCTCCAGGTAAAGCTCAGTTTATTTTATTTAGGACTGATTATTTCTCTGAGTGGGTTGAAGAACAGGATTTTGAGAAAGTGGGGGAAAAGGAAGTCATAGACTTTATTTTGGACTACATCATATGTCGATTCGGGATGCCGTTCGAAATTGTGTGCGATAATGGAAAACAGTTCATCGGCAGCAAAGTGACCAAATTTCTCGAGGATCACAAGATCAAAAGAATCCTATAAACACCTTATCATCCCAGCAGGAACGGACAAGCTGAATCGACCAACAAAACCATCATCCAAAATCTTAAGAAGAAACTAACCGACACCAAAGGAAAATGGAAGGATATCCTACCCGAGGTTCTTTGGACATACCGTGCAACATCAAAGTCTAGCACCGGAGCTACCCTGTTCGTATTAGTTTATGGATTCGAAGATCTAATATCGGTCGAGGTCGTAGAACCTAGTATCAGATTCTGATATACAACAGAAGAGTCAAATAGTAAGGCCATGAATATGAGCCTAGAATTATTGGATAAAAGACATGAAGCCGCCCTCGTCCGATTGGTCGCTCAAAATCAACGGATCGAAAGATACTACAATAGAAGAGCCAATCTTCGATATTTTGGCATCGGGGACTTGGTGCTAAGGAAAGTCACCCTCAACACCCGAAATCCGAACGAAGGAAAATTGGGTCCAAATTGGGAAGGACCATACCAGATTCTTGAGGTCAACGGAAAAAGGTCCTACAAACTCGAAACGATGAATGGGGAACAACTATTGAGTAATTGGAACATATCACACCTAAAATGATACTACTTCTAAGGTACGACCCCTTTCTATTTTCATTTTTATTTTAGGCTCGAACTTGCAGGTGGTCAACAAGAATCGATGGTGGATTTTTCAGCATACGAAATGAAGTCTTTAGGCCTGAAAGCACGTGTTGCACTCTTTTTCCCTTAGACCGATTTTGTCCCAAATGGATTTTTCGGCGAGGTTTTAACGAGGCAATAATGAATCGTGCTAACATAGAATCAAGCCCAATTACAAATCAACCTCGCATATTGGGAGGGCTACCCTCGGATATACATTATTTTCAAATATCAACTCTAGCGAGGAAACTACTTCGTAACAGGAGGGTCTCGATAGATAGGATTTATTGTAAGGGCCAAATGGTTAGAACAAACCGTGCCCACATATATTGATTGATCCCTGACTTAAACATGTATGCATGTATGACTATTTTGATCAAGAATAAGGAGAAGTACTTTCCTTGCAAACATATGATGTTTAATTTATTTCCTCTTTACATCTCTTAAAGAGCTTCGTACCATAACGATTCTAAGGGCAATACTTAACCAAAACGCGAACGATTGCTCCCTCACTCAGGGACTACCATTCAGCTCAAACAGCCCAGGTTATCGGGCCTTGGGGTCAAAAGACCTAATAGGTGTCGCGCCCCGCTTTTCCCCAAGTGCTCCTTTCGGGGCCGGTTGAAAGGGTTTATGATATTGGTTGAGACAACTCGTTCCTTCCTATCAGTCCCGGAGGAAATTAGGACTCATATACTAAAGGAGGTGCTAGGCAGACCCTCAGGTCTTAAAGGTGAAAATTCTAAGGCGACATATAATAAACAAGTAGGACTGTAGATAAAGGGAAATCATGGAAAGCAGATAAAGGCTCAAGTATTCCTCCACACACAGTACATATAAACAGCATGTCTCATACACAACTAAGGTCCATATTAATTCAGAATCCTAAAGCATGGTATCTAGGTGATTTAAAAATGTCAAAGAAACAGGCCTTCTGTTTCATAACTCAGAGAGGAAGTCCTAATCAGTCTTGCCTACTGATTTTAGCATGTTGACAGTTGAACACTAATCACAAAGGACAGTTCTGGTTTTGTTTCTTTATGGCTGATTACCTAAGACTTGCCTAGGCGTGTAGCAGTTTGATGCATATGCAGTTGCTAAAACATGATCTCTAAATGCACATATAATCACAGCATTATGCACAGTTTCAGGAATAACATAGGTGACAGATTTTAATCGTTGTTTACCTAGAACATGATTTCTACGTGTATAGCATGATGAGACATGATTGCAGTTTTTGTTACCATTATTTATTCTAGGACAGGACTTCTAAATGAAGCTACATCACACGTTTATATGAGAAGAATCACATAATAGCAAACTACTTAATTATTTGTCCTATGGGCAGGATCTCTAGGTGAGGGCAATGAATGATGACATGCTGAAAGGAAAACAGTATATATGAGCCTAAGTAGCATGCTATATAATGCATGGCATGTTGTACCTAAACATGGCTGCTATTGCGCATAGAGAAAATAAACCTAGAAACATGGTCTCTACCCTTAATTATACTACAACATGCATATCACCCACCCATTTTCACTATCCGACTCTAGAGTTGTTTATAATTAATTATTACAAACCATGGGATATGAATTACACAACTGAAATAGAAGAAAAATAGGAATTTAACCATAGGGAGCCTACATAATAGGCCCAGATCTCCATGTCCTCAATTCCAAGTAATGTTTCACAGCCTTTCTCATAATCCAGGTGTGTCAAAGTTCCTTAAGGACCTCAAGGGATCCCGGGCAGTGCTCACACCTATAATTCATAGCCAAGATAAAGTAAGTGCAGTGTGGAATGGCCAGCCTTGGTGTGTCAAAGTTCAGAGGGAGCTCAAGGGTCCCAAGGCAATGCTCACACAAAAGGGGCAGAACCTAAGAGGTCTAAGAATATATTGAGAGTGCTCGACATAGTTTTGAGGAGTTTAAGTAAGAAAACAATTTTGAAACAGTTTGAAAAAGAGAGACTTAGTGAAAATAGTTTTTCATAACAAAAGGTTTAAATGATGAAAGCATCTAGAGAGAAAACCATTCTCAAAACAAGCTCAGCATCACATAACAGGACCAAGAATAGTCCAACAATCACAAGCTGGGATATGGGACTTGAGGGACAAATACAGAGCAAGTAAGGGCAAACGTGTAGCAGGCAGAAACATATATGAGCACACAATCAGAAAATTCTAAGGGTTCAGGGGATTAGGGGTACAACAAAGTATCGAATTAGATTAACATATCAATACCAAACAACTAAGACCATGATCAAACTAATATACCAGTCATAGGCATGGGGATTCACATAAGAAGAAGGTTCTAAGTATACAGAAACATGCTGGTCATTGACAAGTAAAGCACAACTTAACAGGCAGATTGAATCCAGGATCTTAGTTACATGTTGAACAACAGAATAGTAAATAGAAGCAAATTAGAAACACAACAAATTGCAACAGTAAGAGAAACATGTTGGCTTGAGGACTGAAATATAAATTAGAACATACCAGTGGAGTGCATAAAGCAGTAACACAAAGCAGAAATAGGAAATGCATAGTAGTTAGCCTTGGCTTGTAGCCGGCTAATTTAGAGTAGTAGCAAGTAGCATAGAAGAGAGAATAAAGAGCAAGTTAGTTGTGAGAGAGAGAGAGAGAGAGTTGAACAGATTATGTGTTCGTCTCCTTTCTATCAATGCATGGATAGAGTATATATATAGTTGGAACTAAGTAAAAAGGAATAAGGCAAAGAAATCAGACTGCCTAATAATTATAGGACTCAGGGAATCAATTAACTACTAAGTATCCCTAGAATTAAGGGAATTATTCAAACGGTGAGTGACAAATAAGGAAAGAAGGTAAAACAGTGTTCATGACAAGCAATTAAGTATCCCTTAATTGAAGCTTGAACTCAAACGGCTAGTAGGTAAGCATAATTAAGGAAAGTTACCATGCATAGGACATGTAAGAAAATAATTTCAAACCAAATCAAACAAGCAATTGAGACTAGGTTCGGAAAAATATCAATTAAGGAAGCAATATCAATCACAGTAACAAATCAAGGTAAGAAAAACAAGTTAGGGGTTGGAAATCAGAAGAATATCTCATGAGAGACCAGCAGAGCTTTTCGAATCATAGTGAATCAGAGATTCAAACAACTAGTGAATAGAGATTCTTATGTATAGCAGGAATGACCACATTATAAGCAAAGTTATAAGTCAGGAAACAATTGAGTGACAAATAACACAAAATCAAGGACTCGAGCAAGCATAATATTAATTGAAGAGAATCAACATGAAACAACACGGTTGTTAAGCAAGAACACATAAATCCTAGTGTATGAAATTAGGAATCATGTGAGTCAGAGAGGAAAGAAGAACCAAAGACAAACAACATAGGGTAAAGATCAATGAAACATAAGCACATATGCGAACGCACATGCAAACTAGTAGTTTTCAGGGTTTTAGGTCTAAAAAATTAGGGTTTCACACAGATACTAGTACGAATCAACAGAGTAGACATGATACACACAAAATAGACGAAGAGTCATAAACCCTAATAGGAAAAACAGAGTAATATCACCAGAAATTCAAGACATTCGTGACAATCAAGTATATATACTGACCAAACCACAAGGAAAAGGTTTCAATAATGAAAAATGTGAGGGAAAATCATGAGATAGTGTTAAAAATCGACAAAGAAAACCATTTTGAAAAAGGGTTTCGGAACCCTAGTTAAAAGTGAAGAACCGTTTAGAAAAAATGGAAGATCTTTAAAGGAAACATCATTATAACTCGTAATATGCATAGATCTATTGTAGATCTAAAGGAATTGAAGGTTTCAAAACTTAGGGTTTCAAAGAAAACCTTAGAGAAGATAAGAAGAACCTCAAATGTCACTGGCTCAGCCTCAAAGGTCACAGACCTCACTCGAATTCAAGCCTTGGAGGCCCGGGGTAAGCAGGAACACCATGGGTGTGAGCAGACGGGTCCTCGCCATTCGAGGGCCTTGGGGATGACATTACCAGCATAAAGAAACCATAGGAGGCAGAGGGTGAGGAGCCCATGGTCTCTGGTGGAGAAGGTCGCCGGGGAAGATGAAGGGACTCGTCGGAGCAGGGAGGAGACAGAAGTCTCTAGAAGAGACTAGAGATAGAGAGATAGAGAGTAGAGAGATGAGAGACGGTGAGGAATGAGAGGGGGTCAGGGGGTAGTTTGGTTTAATTATGGTAAGTGAAATCTGGGTCGCTGATCTAATTTGATCAACGGTTCAGATTGATCCGGGGGTTGGGCCAGGTAGAAATTGGTTTGGGCTGGGTAGGAGAATTGGGTTATTATAATCTGGTGGGTTGGGTTGATTTTTAGGCTAGAATTCAAATAAATGTGGCCAATTGTTAAATACCCTTTAAAATTAGATAAAGTAATTTAATAAAATAGATAGTAATTATGTAAAATAAACTTAATGCTAAGGTAATTAGCTAGCATAAAAATATAAAAATGGCTAATTATCGGATTAAATAGTATAGAGTATACAATTAGGCTATAATTGCAAAAATTACTGCAATTATAGCTAAATAACGCTAAATTGGCTAATTTGTGAAATAATTAAATACTAATAAGATCAAAAAATGATACATTCAGCTGGGAAGCATTTTAAAATTATTTATAATATACTTTATGAATAATTATAAAATACTAAAGAAATAGGAAAACAAATTGATAAAAATATGGAAAATTAGGGGAAAATACCATTCATTATGAGAAGTGATTTTGAATATAATGTGCAAGTTTGAAAATAATTTTGAGGAAAAATTGGGTATCAACAACTGCCCTTCTTTACCCGAGAAGGATGAAAGAGTTGTCGGGTAAAGATATGATGGCCAATTTTGACTGAGTGGAAATAGATGGAGGTAACGTTTAACCTCGGAAGGCAGACTGGTAGCCTTGTGCAATATGCAAATGCATATGGAGACAACATTTAGTCTCGGAAGGCGAAATGGTAGCCTTATGCAAGATGCGAATGCAGATGGGGACAGCGTTTAGTCTCGGAAGGCATAAAGGTAGCCTTATGCAAGATGCGAATGCAGATGGAGATAACATTTAGTCTCGGAAGGCAGAATGGTAGCCTTATGCAAGATGTGAATGCAAATGGAGACAACGTTTAGTCTCAGAAGGCAGAATGGTAGCCTTATGCAATATGCGAATGCAGAGGGAGGTAGCGTTTAACCTCGGAAGGCAGAATGGTAGCCTTATGCAAGATGTGAATGCAGATGGAGACAGAATTAGTCTCGGAAAGCAGAATGGTAGCCTTATGCAAGACGCGAATGCAGATGGAGACAACGTTTAGTCTCGGAAGGCAGAATGGTAGTGTTATGCAATATGCGAATGCAGATGGAGGTAGAGCTTAACCTCGGAATGCATAAAGGTAGCCTTATGCAAGATGCGAATGCAGATGGCGACAGCGTTTAGTCTCGGAAGGTAGAATGGTAGCCTTATGCAAGATTAAAGGAAGGACATCAGAGATTCTTAGCCGGTGTTAAATTGTGGTAGATCATTGTGATAATGAAGCATCATTTGTGCTAATAATAAATGTTGGCATGTGAGACGGGTTTGAGGAACGATGTCTGTCCTTTGAGCGGATAATATGTTTTGGGGCTATTGCAATTCTTATGCCTGCATCCAAAGAAAGATCGTGTGTTTTGTAAAGGGGGAAGGTTAGTTCGCATTCCCGCTAGCTCTTCTTGGGTCGTTTGCTTGATCATGATGATATTGTCTGTATCATTGGGGTAGCGTTCGCTAAACAAGTTGTTTCAGAAAAATAAATATGCATGATTTTGTAAAAGTATAATATATAATCTAAAATATTTTTAGATGAACCGACGGCGTGACATGGTTCGAGACATTGCAACCTCTCCTGCCGCGGAATTTTAAGGGTCCTCCTCAAAATTCTTCCCCAGTTTGCTGGGTGGACGCCTCTGACTGCTGCTCGTGCGGCGATTGGCTAAACTTGCTTCAGAATTTTGAGTGCTCCTCCTGTCAGCACTCTATGAACCATGTATTGACCTTGCCAATTTAGTTGAGAACATCCCCTTGGCTTCATCTTGATGCGGAAAGATTTTCTTTAACACCAGCTGCCCTGGTGTGAATCGTCTCGGCTTGACTTTCTTGTTGAAGGCCCTGGCCATTCTGTTCTGATATAGTTGACCATGACATACTGCATTCATTCTCTTCCCATCTATGAGACCTAGTTGCTCATAACAGCTTCTTACCTACTCTGCATCGCTAAGCTCAGCTTCTTGTATAATTGTTAGAGATGGAATCTCCACTTTGGCAGGAATAACAACCTCTGTACCATAAACTAGCATATAGGGAGTTTCCCCTGTTGATGTGCGTACAGTGGTTCGGTATCCAAATAAGGCGAATGATAACTTTTCATACCACTGCTTGTACCTTTCTATCATCTTTCTTAGTATCTTCTTGATGTTTTTTGAATCTCCCCGGTTGATGTTTTCAGTCTTGTCCAGGTTGGACTTAGGTCTGTTCTAAAAGTTCTCAACTTCTTTGACAATCTCGTCAGGTATGTCGTCTTCGTCTGAATCCATGTCTGTTTGTTGCATTGTCTCATTGCATGTCATAGTCATCGGTTCATCAAGATAAGTAATAGTAATGCTGTATAAATAAAGTAATGAGAGAAGACAATAGCAATAAATATCGGATTCGTAAGAGAAATTTAGAAGATGCTTTGATGAATTGAATAACTGTTTTGAACATTAAAGATCTTATTGCAGAAATTTAAAAATGCAGGAAAAGGAAAATCATTTAGTAAATAAAGCAGTAAATAATGCTTGTTTTAGCCTTGCTACCCCGAGGCTCGTCGGGCTTTGGTCGTCTTGATAGACCAGTTCTTGAGATATGTCCCCTTGCTTACGGTCTGTATGGCCCCCTCCTCCTCGAGAACAACACAGCAATTCATATCCTCGTCCTCTAGGAACAAACTCCTCATCGCTGCAAGTGCTTCTTCTTCGTCTGATCCGTAAATAATGTCGGCCTGCTTGAAAGTCTGCTCAAGATGAGGTATCGGCTGCTCCAAAGGGTAATAGGGACCGCGCCAAGGTGGCGACCAGTCGTTGAATTCCTGCCAAGTGTACTCATACCCCAGACCGAAAGTAGTACCATGTTTCTTGAGCTTTATGGGCTTCGTGATCCCTTAGAGGTTCTTACCGAGCCCTTTGCCTGGATCATATCCTCTCCAGTTCAGGATGTTCTCAATCTTTCTATCCCACCACTTGTCCTTGTCGATAGCATTGACCCGCTCAATGTGGTGGTAAGTTCCCCCGCCTATCTTCCTTTTTCCGTAAATCACCAGAATAGTTTGACGACTATAAATAGGGTTTCTACCGTTACCATGAATAATCACCTCTTGGTGGTTCCACTCGAATTTTACCGCCTGATGTAGCGTTGACGCTACGGCCCCAGCAACATGAATCCAGGGTCGTCCCAGCAATAGGTTGTAGGATGATGGCACATCTATCACCTGGAAATCCACTTCGAACCAAGTCGGTCCCATCTGTAGACATAGACTGATCTCCCCCATGGTGGACCTTTGAGAACCGTCGAAGGCTTTCACATTGATCTCTCCATCCCTTATCTCATGTATCCCTTTACCCAATTTCTTGAGTGTTATCAACAGACAGATGTTAAGACTGGAACCTCCATCGATCAAGATCCTTGTGATGAAATGATCTTCGCATTACATGGTAATGTGTAACGCTTTGTTGTGCCCCAATCCTTCAGGTGGTAGCTCGTCCTCATGAAAAGTGATTTTGTGGCTTTCCAGAACCTGGCCTACCATATTGGCCATTTCCCCGCTAGTGATGTTGTTTGGCACATATGCTTCACTCAACACTTTCGACAAAGCATTTCTGTGTGTTTCAGAATTCTGTAGCAAAGAGAGGATGGATATCTATGCCGGTGTCTTGTTCAGCTGGTCGATGACTGAATACTCTTTATCATGTACCTTTCTCTAAAGGTCATCGGGACCTGTTTTGATAAGGGGAGGCCGGTTTGCAGCCTGCTTTCTTGATTCGGCCAGATGCTCAGGGGTGTAAACCCTACTAGTTCTTGTCATACCCTATGCTGCGACAACCTCCTCAGACCTAACCTTGCCTTTCCTTCTCGCCTCGACTGTATAGTCCCAAGGGATAGCGTTTAAAAAGAAGAGTGTCGTGGTTGAAATTGCCACCAGAATTGGTGCGGCCATCCTTACTTCAAACGGAATGTGTGTTCGTGGTGGCAAGACTGCGACCTCGAATGGTGCCGGTGCATTTGATGGAGATACAAACTCAACTTCAATTGTCATTGGTGGCTTTGCAGGTGGCGCTGCTTCAAAATCAAGTGGTATAGACATATTCACCTCAGCGTCCTCAAATGGTTGAATCTAGACTATGATTGGTTTGAGAGTGACTGCAGGTTTCTTTGGGTCATCGCCTTCTACGATCAACCCGATTGATCCCTCGGGATCCCAATCATCTTATATTTCAATCATATGGATACATCCACCCTTATGGTCTGGCAAAGGATTGTTGCGGACGTTTGGAGCGGGGTCTTTTTCCACAATAATCTTGTTGTCAATGAGAGCCTGTATTTTTTCCTTCAGAGAGAGGCATTCTTTGATGGTGTGTCCTTTCATGTCGGAGTGGTATGCACAGGATTTGTTCGGGTTAACCCACTGAGAAGGGTTCTCAGGGGTGGCAGCAGGGATAAGTGTGACATAACCAGCAGCTTTGAGCTTCTCATACAGCTGGTCAATGGGCTCGGCTATGGCGGTGTATTGCTTTGGAAGGCGGCGATCAAAATTGGGACGAGGTCTAGGGAAGTTTTGGCATGCAGGGGGTGATTGATAATGGGATGGCTGGGAATTATAAGTGTGGTAGACAAGAGCGGGTTGTGAGTATCTGGGCGAAGCAGGTTGATATGTGGGTGGTGGAGATTGGTAGGTGCGCGGTGGAGCTTGGTAGGAAGGTGGTGGAGCTTGGTAGTTCGGTGAGGGTGCTTGGTAGTTTGGTGAGGTTTCTTGGTAATTCGGGGTTGACTGGTATGTGAGTGGAGGTGTTGGATAAGTTTGGTAGTTGAGTGGGGACTTGGCTCTTTGTGCAACCATTACGGCTCCCACGTCTCTCTTCTTAGACACACCACCAGACTGTAAATCCTTGTTAGTGGCTTGCAAGGCTTCAAAATTTGTAATCATATCGCTTTTAATACCTTCTTCAATTCGCTCACCCAATTTGATGATGTCGGAGAACTTGTGGCCTTCAACCATCATCAACTGTTCATAATGTTGTGGGTCTTGAGCCTGGACAAAGAACTTGTTCATCTTCTCCTCCTCTAGAGCAGGTTTGACTTTAGCGGCTTCGGACCTCCAGCGAGTAGCATACTCGCGAAAGGTTTCTGTGGGTTTCTTCTTCAAATTTTGAATGTAGAACACATCTGGTGCGTTCTCTGTGTTGAATCTAAACCTGTCCATAAAGTCAGACTCCATGCTTACCCAGTTTGACCATTTTTTGGGGTCTTGGCTGATGTACCAAGATAGTGCGTCTCCCTTCAAACTCCTCATGAACAGCTTCATGCGGATTCTTTCATCCTTCCCAACACCAACCAAATTTTCGCAATAGGTCCTCAGATGGACTCTCAGATCACCAGTACCGTCAAACATTTCGATCTTTGGAGGTTTTTACCCCTCGGTCAGTTCGACATCAGGTTGTATACAAAGGTCTTCATAATTCAACCCTTCAATTCCCTTGGTTCCTTCAACACCCTGGACTCGGCTGGTCAGTTTCTTAAGCTCCTCGGCCAGGTTCTTGATAAGTAAGTCCTTTCCGTCAGACTCGGATGCCTGTGAGATAGGCGGAGTGGAGTGGGTCACGGTTTCCACATAGATGGGATTGTTATAGGTGTGGAAATGGTCCTTTGTGGGGTTTTGAGGTTCTGGGATGCGTAGTGGAGTGTTATTTGAGGTGTGGCAAGCATTGCACTACGTCGGGAGAGTTTGGTTCTTTGGGGAGTGGCGTGATGGTGAGGTGCAGGATGATTTTGCTATCTTGGGATATTTTGT
This sequence comes from Nicotiana knightiana, assembly GCA_005239525.1. Lineage (NCBI taxonomy): Eukaryota > Viridiplantae > Streptophyta > Magnoliopsida > Solanales > Solanaceae > Nicotiana > Nicotiana knightiana. The sequence continues at coordinate 19,398 of ML428705.1, read as the reverse complement.
GGAGGTGCGGGGTTTTGAGCATTTGGAAGGTTGACGTCGGGGACGTTGAGGGAAAGTGACAGGTTGGCCTGATTCCAGACTTGATCGAGTTCTTCCTGAAACTTCAGTAATTTCTGTTCAAGTGGTGACATGTTCTCATGCAGGACCTGAATACCTCGTCCATGAGTGGCCTCTACCCGTTCAATCATATTCTCCTTTCTGGTGCCGGTGGACTCTTCCATATTACTTTTGCCTTTGTTTTTGCCCTTAGGAGGACTAGGAGGAGGAGTAGGTGGAGGGCCCTTGGATCTTGTGCGATAGGCTGATGATGCCAGAATGCACGAACTAACCTTTGGGGAGGGGAATAATAAAGAGAAAAAAAAGGTAACCAAGTCAGTGAGGATTATGAAAAAGAATATTGCAATATTTAAACACATAATGCGGAAATGTAAAGTGCGTCCTAAGTTGGGAACCTCTTTGTGCCCGAGGTAGGCCTAGCGACAAATTGATTTGGAGAACTTAAAATGCTAAATGCCTCATTTTATTGGTAAGAAAAATAGACAAATCCCAAAACGATAGACGAAAAATAAAAGTCATTAATGGCCATTGGCCTTATTACATTGATAGAGAAAAATAAAGACACTATTATCTACTTGGTCCCAGAAGGACCTCCCCCAGACTCAGCATTCTTGTTTTCCTCGTACAGTTTTCCCAGCTCGCGAAGTCCCAGCAACAGGTAGGTTCTGGCTAGATATCTCTAGAGTGAAGATCCTCCCACCAATTCAACAGTCTTGGGTGGATATTGGAGACCATGCCGAATCTGGGGACTTCGTGCCTCATTTTTCTACAAAGCAAATAAGGCTAGGCCCTTACCCCCACCGGAATCGACTATTTAACGTCAATAATTAGCAGGAAGCATTTAGTTCTCAAAATAAATACGTAGAACGTGAGGGAGTCCGTTTGGGTTTAGGGAAACCCGGTGGACTTTTGGATAAGGATATCTTAAAAGCTATCATGCGGACGACACTTTAGCTCGACTAGGTTTGACCATGATGCATGCAACATTGCAATAGAGTAAGGTTTATATGGGGTTTTAGACCGGTACCCTTGAGCGTACAACTCAAGGGGGGAAGGCACGGAACCGTCGACTGCACCGCTGATCGACTAGTTTTACCGCAAATAAGCCTTTCCGAATTTAGTGGGTAATAATATAGGAAGAGCACAACCACTCATCAAGCGTTGCTATAGTATTTTGTTTGGCACGAGTGGAATGTGAATGTTGAGCATGATTATGCAATAATAAGTATTAAAACAAGTTGTCACGTATTTGCACGTTAAAGAAAGTGGTAAAAACAACAATAATGATTTAAAGTAGTTACAAAATAAAACAAAGAGACATGTCAGTTTCGTCTTTGAGGAAAAGTAAATACTTGAAGTAAACAATTAATTACATGATGAGACATGATTGCAGTTTTTGTTACCATTATTTATTCTAGGACAGGACTTCTAAATGAAGCTTCATGACACGTTTATATGAGCAGAATCACATAATAGCAAATTACTTAATTATTTGTCCTATAGGCAGAATCTCTAGGTGAGGGCAATGAATGATGACATGCTAAAAGGAAAACAGTATATATGAGCCTAAGTAGCATGATATATAATGCATGGAATGTTGTACCTAAACATGGCTGCTATTGCGCATAGAGAAAATAAACCTAGAAACATGGTCTCTACCCTTAATTATACTACAACATGCATATCACCCACACATTTTCACTATCCGACTCCAGAGTTGTTTATAATTAATTATTACAAACCATGGGATATGAATTACACAACTGAAATAGAAGAAAAATAGGAAGTTAACTATAGCGAGCCTACATAATAGGCCCAGATCTCTATGTCCTCAATGCCAAGTAATGTTTCACATCCTTTCTCATAATCCGGGTGTGTCAGAGTTCCCTAAGGACCTCAAGGGATCCCGGGCAGTGCTCACACCCAGATTTCATAGCCAAGATAGAGTAAGTGCAGTGTGGAATGGCCAGCCTTGGTGTGTCAAAGTTCAGAGGGAGCTCAAGGGTCCCAAGGCAATGCTCACATAAAAGGGGCAGAACCTAAGGGGTCTAAGAATATAGTGAGAGTGCTCGACATAGTTTTGAGGAGTTTAAGTAAGAAAACAGTTTTGAAACAGTTTGAAAAAGAGAGACTTAGTGAAAATAGTTTTTCATAACAAAAGGTTTAAATGATGAAAACAGCTAGAGAGAACACCATTCTCAAAACAAGCTCAGCATCACATAACAGGACCAAGAATAGTCCAACAATCACAAGCAGGGGAATGGGACTTGAGGGACAAATACAGAGCAAGTAAGGGCAAACATGTAGCAGGCAGAAACATATATGAGCACACAATCAGAAACTCCTAAGGGTTCAGGGAATCAGGGGTACAACAAAGTATCGGATTAGATTAACATATCAATACCAAACAACTAAGACCATGATCAAACTAATGTACCAGTCATAGGCATGGGGATTCACATAAGAAGAAGGTGCTAAGTATACAGAAACATGCTGGTCATTGACAAGTAAAGCATAACTTAACAGGCAGAGGGAATCCAGGATCTTAGTTACATGTTGAACAACAGAATAGTAAATAGAAGCAAATTAGAAACACAACAAATTGCAACAGTAATAGAAATATGTTGGCTAGAGGACTGAAATCTAAATTTGAACATACCAGTGAAGTGCAGAAAGCAGTAACATAAAGTAGAAATATGAGATGCACAGTAGTTAGCCTTGGCTTGTAGCCGGCTAACCTAGAGTAGTAGCAAGTAGCACAAAAGAGAGAATAGAGAGCAAGTTAGTTGTGAGAGAGAGTTGAACAGATTATGTGTTCGTCTCCTTTCTATCAATGCATGGACAGAGTATATATATATAGTTGGAACTAAGTAAAAAAGAATAAGGCAAAGAAATCAGACTGCCCAATAATTATGGGACTCAGGGAATCAATTAACTGCTAAGTATCCCTAGAATTAAGGGAATTATTCAAACGGTGAGTGACAAATAAGGAAAGAAGGTAAAACAGTGTTCATGACAAGAAATTAAGTATCCCTTAATTGAAGGTTGAACTCAAATGTCTAGTAGGTAAGCATAATTAAGGAAAGTTACCATGCATAGGACATGTAAGAAAATAATTTCAGACCAAATCAAGCAAGCAATTGAAATTAGGTTCGGAAAAATATCAATTAAGGAAGCAATATCAATCACAATAACAAATCAAGGTAAGAAAAACAAGTTAGGGGTTGGAAATCAGAAGAATATCTCATGAGAGATCAGCAGGGTTTTTCGAATCATAGTGAATCAGAGATTCAAACAAATAGTGAATAGTGATTCTTATGTATAGCAGGAATGACCACATTATAAGCACAACTATAAATCAGGCAACAATTGAGTGACAAATAACACAGAATCAAGGACTCGAGCAAGCATAATATTAATTGAAGAGAATCAACATGAAACAACACGGTTGTTAAGCAAGAACACAGAAACCCTAGTGTATGAAATTAGGAATCATGTGAGTCAGAGAGGAAAGAAGAACCAAAGACAAACAACATAGGTTAAAGATCAATGAAACATAAACACATATGCGAACACACATGCAAACTAGTAGTTTTCAGGGTTTTAGGTCTAAAAAATTAGGTTTTCACACAGATACTAGTACGAATCAACAGAGTAGACATGATACACACAAAATAGATGAAGAGTCATAAACCCTAATAGAACAAATAGAGTAATATCACCAGAAATTCAAGCCATTCGTGACAATCAAGCACATATACTAACCAAACTACAAGCAAAAGGTTTCAATAATGAAAAATGTGAGGGAAAATCATGAGATAGTGTTAAAAATCGACAAAGAAAACCATTTTGAAAAAGGGTTTCGGAACCCTAGTTAAAAGTGAAGAACCGTTTAGAAAAAATAGAAGATCTTTAAAGGAAACATCATAATAACTCGTAATATGCATAAATCTATTGTAGATCTAAAGGAATCGGAGGTTTCAAACCTTAGGGTTTCAAAGAAAACCTTAGAGAAGATAAGAAGAACCTCAAATGTCACTGGCTCAACCTCAAAGGTCACATACCTCACTCGAATTCAAGCCTTGGAGGCCTGGGGTAAGCAGGAACGCCATGGGTGTGAGCAGACGGGTCCTCGCCCTTCGAGGGCCTTAGGGATGACATTACCGGCATAAGGAAACCATAGGAGGAAGATGGTGAGGAGCCCATGGTCTCCGGTGGAGAAGGTCGCCGGAGAAGATGAAGGGTCTCGTCGGAGCAGGGAGGAGACACAAGTCTCTAGAAGAGACTAGAGATAGAGAAAGAGAGAGAGTAGAGAGATGAGAGACGGTGAGGAATGAGAGGGGATCAGGGGGTAGTTTGGTTTAATTATGGTAAGTGAAATCTGGGCCGCTGATCTAATTTGTTCAACGACTCAGATTGATCCAGAGGTTGGGCCAGGTAGGAATTGGTTTGGGCTGTGTAGGAGAATTGGGTTATTATAATCTGGTGGGTTGGGTTGATTTTAGTCTAGAATTCAAATAAATGTGGCCAATTGTCAAATACCCTTTAAAATTAGATAAAGTAATTTAATAAAATAGATGGTAATTATATAAAATAAACTTAATGCTACATAAATGAAAAAATTAAGGTAATTAGCTAGCATAAAAATATAAAAAAGGCTAATTATCGGATTAAATAGTATAGAGTATACAATTAGGCTATAATTGCAAAAATTACTGCAATTATATCTAAATAACGCCAAATTGGTTAATTTATGAAATAATTAAATACTAATAAGATCAAAAAATGATACATTGAGTTGGGAAGCGTTTTAAAATTATTTATAATATACTTTATGAATAATGATAAAATACTAAAGAAATAGGAAAATAAATTAATAAAAATATGTAAAATTAGGGGAAAATACCATACATTATGAGAAGTGATTTTGAATATAATATGCAAGTTTGAAAATAATTTTGAGGAAAAATTGGGTATCAACAATAGGAAGCTCCCCGATCTCTAAAGGCCATGGCCACCCCACTCGGGGACTATTATCTCGGGCAAGCCCGAACAAAATAAGAAATGAGCCCAATGGATAGATCCCGACTAAAAGGCTACGGCTAATTTAACACGGCTCGAAGACGTCTGAATTCCGTAGAGAAAAAGGCCTTCAAAAAAGAAAAAATTCTTTCGTAACCGGTTCTAAAAAGCTACCCTCGGCAAAGTCACAAATTTAAGACATATTCGAGAAAAGCTTCAATAATATCGAGCCCCAAAAACTCTAACAAATGCAAAGGATGTTCGGACCCTCGAACACCACCTTATTGTCTCATGCTAAGGCATTTTAACCTTTGTGATTACAAATTACAAAGCAAAGAAAACAATAAAGACTTGTATTTATATATAGAACGGGGTTCTTTACGAGGGTCAAATCGGCCAAGTCCAAAAAAATCTACAACGGCCCAAAACGGCCTCAGAAAAAGTGCAAAAAGAAGAACAAAAAATATACTAAGTCCTAAGAGGCATAATCCCCATCGGAGGCAGCATCTCTGTCCTCGGGGTCTTCTCCATCCTCAAATTCACTGAGGCTATAAGAGTCATCCTAGGGGAAGGCCGGATTCCGAGCCCGGTTTTCTTTTTCTCGGGCATTATCGACCTCGGCCACAATGTTGAAATCCTGTGCTTGAGCATCCTCGAGGGCTTCCCTACGAGCTTGCCACTTTTCATGATCAATCATGATCCTAGCCTTGGTATGGATGGCTTCGACATCGATTTTGAATTGGGACACCTTTTCATCAGCTTTAATACCGGTCGCGTCCACCTCAGACTTAGTCGCCTCGAGCTTGTTGGAGGCCGAATCCAGCTGAGACTGAAGCTCCTTGATCTTCTCGGCCTGCACCGAGTTTTTCCCTTTCGCAGCTTGATGCTGAGTCTCGGCCAAATCCAAATGTGCTTGGACGCTCTCTTTCATCGCGGCCAGGATATCCATGTTTCTCTTGAATGCCTCAGCCTCGGCCCGTATCTCGTCTACCTGCTTATCAAGTCATCCGATCTGCTCAAGCCTCTGTCGAATCTGCAAAATCGGGTCGTTAGTCATTATTTTTAACTCGTCTTCACTATCATGTAGCATTTAGAATACCTGTTCGGTTATGTCAGTGTGCTCGTCCCGAACTGTAATCAAATCGGCCTGGAGTCTTTCATTGAGGAGCCTATAAGTGTCGCTTTTCTCCGTAAGGTCCCCAACCTCGACCTTATGCTCCTATCGACCCCTGAGGAAGGCTTCGTGGTGCAACATCGAACCCTGAAAGTAAGCAAGAAAATGTTAAGAATAATCTACAATTCTAAGTATAAAAGAATTAAGAAAGATATTCTCCAAGATTACCCGATTTAGAGCGTGTTGGGCCTTGTGAACAAGCAGGCGGCCCCCACTGCGTTTATCATGGCTTGATCCTCTTCGATCACCCAGCCTCTCAGATAGCTAGCAATCCCAATGGGGGGAGAGAAGACTCGATCATCCTCCGGGGCGGTCAGCACTAGATGCCGTTTGCGGATGGGAATTGGTCTACTAGCCTCGAGCCCGATGAAGATCCGGTGGCCTCCGGCGACGGTATTTTCTTTGGCACCGAAAAGTCACCAAATCCGGTGATATCCTCGAAAGTAGAAGCTTCGAGCCCATCAAAAAAATCGTGGAGATCGATCTGATGACTATCCAGCATGTTTCCCTCTCGAATCATGGTGTCCAAAATCTGGGGGGATTCCGAAATGTCAACCACCCCGAGCTCGACCCCAGGACCACTTCCATTGCTTGGGGTGACTTTCCTCCAGACTCTCTCTCCACTGTCTTAGCTGGGGATGGGGCGGCCTCTGTTCTTTCCGATCCAAGGACCTCCGCCAAAGCTACCTTATCGACGGCCTCCGGTTCGGAGAGCTTTTGTACCAAAGAAGTAACCCGAGCACGATCCACCAGCTAGGAGTTGTCTCTTCTTCTTCCTCTTCGGACTCATCCCTTAATCAGTGGATTGAGTCCAAAGATATGGCACCGGCATCCACCTTGGGCTTACGAGGTTTCCTCGCCGGTCTTTTCTTTTCCGATCCCAAAGGACCCGGGCCCTTTTGCTCTTTCTCTCCTTGGCCGGCTTTAGAGCTGATGGTTGGGGAAGTATTTCTTCATCACCACAAGGGGGTCACATTGCAACATCTTTCCAGAGACCTGCAAAAGAAAGGGAGATAGGTTAGTTTGAGAAAAGGCTGAAACAGCAAACAATTCGAAATAGAAATTTACCATGGTTACGGGCCTCCCATCGACCCTTTGATAGCTCCATCCAAGAACGTTCAGAGTAGGGCCTCTGAGACACCAGGCGTTCGACCCATCGCTTCAATTAAGGAACCGGATCCGGCATCTGGGCCACAACTACAACACCAAAACAGAAATGAGGAAAGATAGAAGGAAGTGAAAACGGAAAAGCAAGCATTCAAGGTAAAGGCACTTACGATTCATGTTCCACCTCTCTGGGAACGGCATGTCTTTGGCAAGGATCAGGTCCAATGTCCTTATCCGGATGAATCTACCCATCCAACCTCGATTACTAGACTCGCCGATATTGGAGAACGTGGCTCTACTGGCCCAACATGCAAGCTTAATCAGTCCCCCTCGATAGGGTTGGGGATTGTAAAGGCACATGAGGTGATCGAGGGTGAAAGGACATCCCTCGATCTTGCTCGTGAAAAAATGGAGGAGAACGACTATCTTCCAGAATGAGGGGTGGATCTGGCCTAGGGTGACGTTGTATCTTTTGCAGAAGCCTACGATTATGGGATCCAAAGGACTAAACATAAAGGGGTAAGTGTAAACACTTAGATACCCCTCTACGTAGGTGGTGATTGATTCCTCCGGAGAGGGAATGGCCATATCTTTATTCTCCCAGTTGCATTCCTCCTTGACCTTATCGAGGATGTCCTCGGTGATGGTGCATATATATATCGACATCATCTCGTATCGGCCCTACATCGAGGGGGCTTATTTATTTTAAAGTCAGCAATGGTCGGGCACCCCTTCGGAACAAATTCCTCAGGGTGGGGTCCGCTATAGTCGCATCGCCAGCGTGACGCGATGAAAAAGCAGCCTATTTTTTTGGCACAGTTTTAGAAGTTTTGGCCATTTATGAAAAGCAAATAGGAGAGTAAGGGTATTGATTAGAGTTCAAGGAATTTGGATATGAAAATTATGAAGTAAGGATTCTTTGAAAGAAAGAGTAGAGAAGGCGTTGATTGTAAAAGTTTGAATGAGAGAAGATTGAGGTTTTTATAGGTTGAAGGCGACGGTTCAGAACCGGTAGTGACCGACCAGCGCCTGACAGGCATTTAATTCCTTGGTAACTAGACCGACAGGATATTTTGTCGCTTACGTCACGATCGAGCTCGTCATTAACGTCATCACTCATAGAGATGGAGGTCGTGAATTCATGTTGTTTCTCATCATCTTATTTCTTATAAACGAGGGGACTATCTGTATACGGTCAGAACGTGCATGCCCTTCTTATAACTAATCGAGATTGGATCATGAAAGGCTACGATTCGGCGTCGTGTTATATCGAGCCTCAGTACGAAGTTAGATTGTTGAACCCTTAATTTAGAGACCGATCAAGGACGAGACCAGCCAAGACGAAGCGGAATGGAGATCGAGCGAGATCGATGGAGGTTTACCTAGTCAAGTAACGATAAGCCGAGATATCTGTGGTCAAGCAAGGATCAAGGCAAAAACATCGGTACATATCAAGATGAGGCCGGTTGCTTAGCCAAGTATGGGATTTCTTACTGTATCTAAAACTATACCATAATTAGAACTCCCCTACTATATAAAGGGGGCCTAGTCATTTGTAAAGGCATCGGATTCACGTAATTCAAAGCAATATATTATTCTTTAAGCTCTCAATACTCTGTTATTTTATTCATATCTCACTTTGCTCATTCATTTGGTTCGAGGACAACCTGTCTCGAGGGCCAAAGCTGCACGTCTCATGTGGTTTGCTTTATATTTTTTTACAGTCAATTTAGATATTTCTCAGTTTGTGCCAAGTGAAATCATGTGTCCTTAAAACCACATATAAATTCAATTGTTATCCATTTTTAGGGTAAACAATTGTATCGTTAAATCCGATGTTACGTAACAACGAAATGTGCCAATTTATGTAACGACCGATTTGGTGTGGTTGCGTCGTTATCTTGTCTTTTTTTCTCATCTTCCCCTTTCACTATTATTAAATAATTTTATTTTATCATTTACCCTACCTTTTTATATAATAAATTTACCCTGTATCATAATTTTTCTTTATAATATTACAAATTTATTCTTCATATTATTGGTGCATGATATCACGAAACAACGGCAAACGATACAGTCTATCCAAACATTGTATTCATCAAACGATACAATACAATACGATACATTATGAAACAATGTGTAACAACCATTCAAACAAGTTGTTAATGCATTAGTATTTGACCATGAGTTCACAAATTACTATCTCCTCCTCCTCCTGAATCCTACTAACACTTCTTGACCGTCCAACTTTGGCCATAAATAATTTTTAGTATTTTTTAAGGAGCATGCGGCTTGTTTAAAACTTCTTTTTGAAAATAATGCTTGTTCATGAAATTTGATCAATTTTTGAAGAAAAAAAGACTTGAACAAAATTTTAAGTTCCCAAAAATTGGTTTATGGCAGTTATTGGGTGAAAATTTCCCTTCCATTTACAAAACTTTAATTTTTTTTCAAATAAAATGCGTCTATAAACACAACTTCAACTTTCAAAAATTATTTTTTAACACAACTTCAAAAACTCGTTTTTCAAGTTTCAACCAAATTTGTGAGCTTATTCAAGAAACTATTTGCAAATGAGTATTTGGACATCCACAAGGCAATGTATTCATAACATGTACTCCCTTCGTTGCAGTTTATGTAAATCAATTTTCTTTTTTGTCCGTTCCAAAAAGAATGACCCATTTTTAAATTTGGAAACAATTTAGCTTAAACTTATAAGTCTACTCTTAATAAGAAGCTTTTATAACCACACAAATACTCTGGGCCTCCTTTTGATTTGTTTAGGACCACAAATTTCAAAAGTCTTCATTTTTTCTTAAATCACAGTCAAACATGTTCACCTAAATTAGAACGGAGGGAGCTATACATTTTTTTCTCTATATTTAATAGAGCGGTGAAGGGGGAAAAATAGAAAAGAAATGACATTTATTTTGGCGACCAAGGCTTAGTTAATGGGAATTGATACTTGACAGAAGCTCAATCATTAGGATAGAAGCGAGTCCACACTTTCTATACACATACCACCATATTACTTATTTTGGACAGACCATCCAGCTCTATTAAACTAGAGTATATATATTGCCTCTTCTGAAGGAAGCAGCAGACTTAAGAAAGCGACAGCAGGACACAATATCTAGGCGTATCCACAAAAAGAACCCCACTATTATAAGTCTGTATTATCTAGCTAGCGTATACATACGGGTTTTCTTCTACACTAGGAAAATATGAATTTTAATTTTTAGCTCAAGCTCCAGTAGCTGCATTTGATTTCGGTTTCAAAGATAAAGTGGCGCTCTAAGTGTAAAAAAAAGAAGATGAGGAACATGGCGAGTTCTTCTGCCTCATCCAAAGGCATCGCCGCTATTGTAGGTGTAGGGCCTAATCTTGGCCGTTCCATCGCTCGCAAGTTCGCCCATGAAGGCTATACAGTTGCTATACTTGCCCGTGACTTGGGTTAGTGAGAAGGATTTAATCTTTAAATTTCTTTGAAAATGTAGTTAATTAATTATATTGTGACTGCACAGGTAGATTATCTAGATTTGCTGACGAGATAGCAAGAGAAGAAAAGGCACAGGTATTTGCTATCCGAATCGATTGCTCTGATTCACGAAGCGTAAGAGAAGCATTTGAGGGAGTTTTATCTCTTGGTTTTGTGGAAGTCTTGGTTTACAATGCATACCAGCCTGTTTCTTGGAACCCCACAAATTTTACAGACATTAGGGTCGAACATTTTGAAAAATCTATCGCCGTTTCCTCCGTCGGCGCCTTCCACTGCGCTCAACAGGTCCCAACATTACATCTAGCTACATTTCGGTGTATATATTAACGATGACTTAAGTTATATGCAATAAATTTTCAGGTACTAGCAGGAATGGTAGAAAGAGGAAGAGGGACGGTTCTCTTCAGTGGTTGCTCAGCTTCTCTTAATGGCATTGCCGGCTACTCTGAATTATGTAAGTCATTAATAAATTAAGTTTGTTGCTTTGATACATAGTTTCAGTTGGGTTCAATGATATGAAGAAAAAATCACAGGCTGTGGAAAGTTTGCAATGAGAGCCTTATCGCAATGTCTAGCAAGAGAGTTTCAACCACTTGGAATACACGTGGCACATGTCATCATCCACGGCAACGTCGGCGCACCTCGGTTTGTCTTTGTCCTCTTTTCTCTTCTTTTTTGTATTGTACAATGTACATACATGTACTCCTCCACTTGTCCACTCATATATTCCTTGCCGGTTTTGGTAACCTTTTTCTGCTACTGAAATGAAACTTCTCAATCAAATTTGTGCTTTAAGTTGCTACCTTTAAAAAATATTCTTTATCCAAAGAAGATGCAGGAATCTTTTTGTTGTATTTACCTTTTACAACAATGACAACTCGGATCAAAAAGTTTTTTTGGATATTCCACGAGATGCAACTTTTATGGTAATTAAAGTGCCGTTGAGATGGTCTAGTCTATAAATTAAATTTTGGGCAAGCTAAAGATTTTCTTTGCCATTTGGGGGGCATCTTTCGTCTTAAGATTAGCTAGGGAGGGAACTTCTGTTTATTAATTGTGTGTACATTTTCTTACACTATTAGGTAACTCTTCATGACAAGTCTAATGTGATAGCCTGAAAATTTAGTAATGACTTTCTAGAATTAGTTTAATTGAATTGACCTCAGTGTATTAATATAACTTAAATCCGAATGTAATGAGGATCTAGCTAGTCTCCTCCTAGTTAAACCGAAATGTTGATCATCCTCGATCTCATTTAATCTTGTAGGCATAAATTTCTCATATATTGAACTTTCAAGTGGTGAAAGTCAGCCTCACTAAAGATTGTGGACCAGAAAGATCTAGTGAAATTCTTTAGCATTAATGAACTGACTGCTGCTCCTACCTACCTACCAGTGCTCTTTATCCCCCCCGCCCAAAAAAAAACAATTTTTACTTAATATGCCAGTAGGGCATGGATAAAGGAATAATACAGATAGGATTGGACTACAGCAATTTGCTATTTTGGCCTCAGAAATTTACATACCAATGCCCGGAGCTTGTGCATTCTGTCCATCAAATTTATTTGGTTTCTTATTGGTTAGAGTATGCATTGCTAGCTCTATGTGACGCGAATTCAAGATTTAATTAAGTCAGTTAATTCGTAATAAGTATGTGATCTTATTATGTGCATTAAATTATTTTTGCATATGAAAATACTTAATTCAAGACGAAAGCAATGGGTCAATTGGACCCACAGAATCCGCCCTAAATCTGCCTCTGGGGATCACCCTAATATGCTGCATATCTAGTATCAGGCCTCAGAAATGGTTTTGAGCTCTTCCCAAAATCATGAATAAACGATAATGTTAGCCTATGTTAAGGTGCTACTTTCTTGAGTTGTGTTTGCAGGGTATCGACTTCACATAACAGACTGTTGGTTGGTGAACAACAGCAGCAACAACAACAACAAAGTGTAGGAAGGGACGGTTTGATGGATCCGGACGCGCTGGCGCAGACCTACTGGCACTTGCACAGTCAAGACAGATCTGCTTGGACACAAGAGATTGATCTCCACCCCTCCAATCCAAGATACATGTAGAAAGAAATGAAATACCTGCCTTTTCTTGAATCATTTATAATTCAAATGCCCATATGTTCTTTTCCTTTGTTATGTGATTCTGGTTAACAACAAAGTGGCAAGGTTCAAAGCTGAGTCACTGCCATTGTCGCCCATTTGTACTAAAAATGGCCGGCTAAGTTAGACTTTTTCAATTTAGTGCGGTATTGTGTGATTGAATGCGATGCTATGTAAATTTGATTTGGTTTGGAATTGTAAAATTAGAATTTGAAGGAAGGTGAATGGGATCTTCGTATGAGTTTTGAGCGACAAAGAAAAATCTCAAGCCAGCAAAATTGAATGTACAGTATTTTTTGGTACAAAATTCATATGTTAATACTATATTTTAAGTGATTATAGTCTCTCTCTCTCTATATATACATCCAGTTAATAGATGTGTAAGCTATTTCCATTTATTTTAATGTAGATGAAGGGGTGCAAATGATAAGGTGAGCTTTTTAGATACCCAGCTTTTCCAATTTTAGAAGGGGATACAATGAAAAAATAGGAAAGGGCCAACTGAAAATTAAGGGTAGGAAATATGAATTAGGTGGGGGACAGGCTCTCAATGGTTTAGAAGAATTGAAGTGGTATCCATGACTATGTTAAATTATTTATGTCACATCACCCGAATTTTACGTTACGTTACATTATGTATTCTGCAGGTATCCTTCCGCTCTATGTGGTATACAATTCTTTGTTCAATCATAGTCATGCAAACAGTATCTTCGAGTAAATTTACTGGTGTAGGATTCTGTCCAGCGAGAACAAAGAACTTTATGACGTGTAACCTATGTTATTTGGACCAAAGAAAAGAAGTAGTCGTTATCCAGTTGGCCCATAATTTAGCTGACAAAACCAAAAAATGATGAGTCTTAGATATATCCTATCGTGTGAGTCTAATCTCAAAAAGTGACGATGCGAACACCAAGCCCACCCTAACCTTTCATTTTCGTACTGTTGGCTGATGCTACAGCTCGTATGGACTATGGTGGTAGGCGAGTCAAACATTGCTGTTTCGAAAGTGTTAGGGTCATGCCGGGTAAATCTTCTAAACACACTCTTAGTCATGTAAATTCATACGATTTAATATAAACATCAAACGCACATAAGTTTTTTCCGTGCAAGGCATACACAAAATACATAAAAGAGGAATTTGGTAATAGACAAGCTAAATTATAACCTGTTTGGTCAAACCGGAGAAATTAACTTATTTTCATAAGTGATTTTGAAAAAAGTACTTTTGGAGAGAAACAATTTGTGTTTGGCTACTCACTATGAAAACAATTTTGAGCAATAATTTGTATTTGGCCAAGCTTTTCAAAAAGTGCTTTTAAGTATTAAATTACGATTAAGGACATGAATAGATTTACTTAATAGTTATTATTATAAGTAAATGAAAAATCTCAAAATTTTGTTATTACTCACAATAATTAAATCTTTTTATTTTATTTAAGTAAAATATGAAAATAAAATTTAAAAGTACTTAATTCTTTTAATATAAGTTAAATATATTAAATATCATTCAACAAATATAAAAACATTCACCCCTAAAGTCACTATATATTACAAAGTTATTCTAAAAATAATAACAAAATATTTATACATCAATATCCTAAGTATTAAGTTTAACGGTTATTTTGTTTTAACTATATTTTGTTAAGGGTATTCTTGGTAAGAAGAAAAGTCAAAATTGCTTCTTCTTCTGCTTTTGGAAAGAAGCTACTTTTTTCTGCTTCTGCTTCTTCCAAAAAAACTTGGCCAAACACCTCAAGTTAGGGAAACAAAAGTGCTTTTGGGAAGGGAAAAAAACAATTTTGGCCTCTTGAGAAACTTGGCCAAACAGGCTATTAGTCTGTGTGTTTATAAAATCATCAATCAAATAGTAAGAAAACATTTTCAAAAATCAGTGATTGATAATTGAATTAACACGAAATTGAATGGGAATACGGTTTTCATTCTACGCAAATAAGAGAAGATCATCTTTGTTGGAATCCTTTTTTTTTTCTCCTTTCGTAAATAACTCAACGAACAGAGAAAAGAGAAATAAAAGGACAGGATCCAACAGAGAACTCTGAAATTGTGGTGTGATCAAGCCCATCCTTCCAAAATCCAAGTCCCACATTCCACTTGAATGCAAAAGAAAATGGAATTACTAAAACTAAAAAAGAGACCACAGCTTTAATACCCAATTAAAAACTAAATACTTTTGCAACTTGCTGTACAAATATTTGAATTGACACTTACAACAAGGCAGTGCTCCAAAAGTCAGTTTAAGACCTCTTGCACCATTTTGTTTATCTAAACCCCTTGCGCACAGCACGGGCCAGAGCAAGAGAGACAAAAATCTAAGAGTTTTATCCACGTTCATAGCTTACAAATGGGAATGAACCAGATGATCTGTGAGTTCCCACCATGCCAAGAAAAGGGGAATGATTTCTAGACTGAGATACATACCTAGGATATGAAAAATTAGGATAGCTTCCATGATCATATTGTTGATGATCTGGAGCAGGCAGAGCATACGAGGAATAAGAGCTTAAATGTGATCTAGGTGCTGAATGCCAGTTAGATGAATACGAATATGGTACTCCTCCTTGCCCGTAATGATCTGATTCAAAATGGCGGAAATTATTCGCTGAAGGATAATTGAACTGTAATGAGGTCTCCCCAATGGCAGGCACAATGTTTGGATGCCTCATAGGGGCTCTACTATTTCTGGACTCTGCCAAATTCAATCTCCCAGGTGGACGAGGCTTTTCATGGCGGTGTTTTTTTCTTTTGCTTCCCACCATTGCTTTCCCGCGTTCATCAATAGAACAATTATGTTTCTTTACTTTGCTTGTCTGTATCATTTCGCTTGGCCTCCTACGATGATCAAGTTTCTGACGCTTGTTACCTACATTTACCGAAAACTACATTAGAGTAAACATAAAGGTGATATGTCAATTTAATTTTCACAAAAGGGCACCTTTATTTTTAGAGGACGCTTTTGTCGGCTTTGTTGACTTTGATTTTCTTGTTGCTCTAATAAATCTTGCTGCTTCTCCACGTTTGTGCTTCTCTGCAAGCACTTCTAATCTTTCCTTTTCATTCTTCCATCTCTAATAAAAGAACAGCAAGAAATACCGTTAAAATGTTAGAATATCTGAAAGGAATTGCAGGTACTCCAGAGTAGCCGTGGGTTCACCTGTCTGAAAGTCTTCAACTTATAAAGGTTCCGTCCCTTTACAAGCAACGGAAAAAGCGCAGATAATTTTTTAACCCCTTGGCTCCATAACACCTCAACCTTGTTAATCACAAAAAAAGTAGAAGATGGAGAAATATTTAGCAAGACTTTGCGCATGAAATTGCACGAAAGGGTTATTAGAAGGAAGATATATCTAGGTATTCAAGTGCTACAATTGAATTTAGTGCCAAGTTGCAAGCTCATATCCACATAACTATGGGTCAAGATTTCTACCCTTATAAAATCAGACATCTCTGGGTGCGCTCAAAAATTTCTCTTGAGCCTTACCGTAAAGGTATGCTGCTGTTTGGTAGCACCATAACTCTCCTTAACAATCCTCCCAGCGATGGTTCTCTTCCCTAATAGTTCTCCACCCCTTGTCATCTTGTCAAAACTTAGAAACACGAAACAGTTAATCCAAGAATCAAAGACTACTTTACACTGAAAAAAAGTGAAACAAACAGGAGAGTCAATTAGGTGAATACTTCTTATACACTTTCTGTGTGAATAATACAACATCTCCTTTACATACGTCACCTGCAGAATCACCAGTCTCAATACTCAAAGATGGAAAAAACAAATGGGAAAACAAAGAAGCATAAGAAAAACAGAGAAGGTATCATGATGCAAATATAAACTACCGGTGCAGTTTATGGTAAATGATGATCTAGGATATAGTCTTTGACCATTTCCATCTTTCATCCTGTGAACAAATCAAGTAATAGGACTTTGCATTAGCAAAAAGGAAAAAATAAAAACCTGCTGGGAAGGAACAACAGATTTCAAAATAAGGACTGACAACATCATATTATTTACAATTAATTCAAACTAAGTGAAAACTGTTACTATATAATATATATCCTGAGACCATGAAGAAATAATGAAATGCGGTGGAGCTTCAATCACTTATGCTGCCTTCTTTTGCTTGTTTTTGTTGAGAGGGAAGGACCAAGCTCACAGGACAATGAGATATTGTAAGTCACCAAATTGAATCAATTTTCAATATGCAACTTTTTAGCACATTCACTGAGATGTCAATAGAAGAATGAAGAGAATCCAAGTGAGCTTGCAAGAATGAGGACTATATCGACAATCAAGGCATTTCTGATTTCCAGAGTCACTGTGGAACAAGTGCCTCTGGAACTAAAAGAACATAAGGTCAAAACAGAGAAACCAAAAGTTCCTGATGTATTGGCATACTCGGTGCAATAGCTGAAAAATAAGTGCAAGACATTTAAAAGAGAAAAGCCATTTATACCCACATATCTGTCATGGTGAGATTAATGTTCAGAGACAAAAGGGGGACAAAGAGATGAAATAGCAACCATGAAGAAGAGTGTGGAACTTCCAGTTCTGGTAAGTACGAAGATAAGCATAGTATATCCTCCAAGACACAATATCTTAACAAAATTATAGTGCAATGATCCGAAAAGGTCAAACTGCTCAACGAGAGAAAACAATTTAGTTGGTTAAAGGAACAAAATCATCACGCACTTCTAGGTCTCACTGACAATGAGTTAAACCAGGGTTTTTAATTTGCTTAACTATATGCGGTATGCACATAGTAATATGCTGACATCTCTCCCTTATACTTAAAGAGTCATATACCCTTTTTAGCTGCTCATGATTAGCAACCTAAATGCTTGAGACTCTACCTATTAACGAGACCCTTATACACCACAAAAGAAACAACATAACAGGAAGCAAAAAAAAAATGAAAAAGAAAAAAATAGAAATGGTTGATAGAATACCACGAGAGCACGCTTTATTGTAAATTGCAAAAATTCTAGGGGTGCAGTCAAATACATGAGGTTTACATCTTACACTCCGACATACCTCCAGTGCTCTATGATCCTCTCTACACATTCTTCTTTTGTACCAGATAACCTCAACCCATTCGACCGCAAATATGCTTTATAGTCCGTCAATGTTAGCTTCCTCAATTCTCCCTTTAGCTTCTTCAATTCTCCAACCCCTATATAAGACACAAAAGATTGTAACTTGATAAATTAATATGTTAGAGAGGCCATAACTAGCTAACTTATTGTCTTGAGTCAGAACATGAAAAACATTGTTATTAGTTGGAGATTATCTACACGCGCCTCCACCATGAAAAGAGAGCAAGTTATGAACTCCTTTGAAGAATCAATAACTGCACTTTACTATATATATGTTAGGATCTATGGTTTATAAAAATTTTGTGAATACACCAAATTGTCCATTGAATAATGAGTAAATTTTTTTGCATCTCGTACTAATTCTATCCTCTCCAATGGCAGGGCACAGGATCCATATTACTTCCGCACCCTTCCCTTCCATGTCCATGAAAGCTTGTGCAAAACATATATCAAAAGTACTTCCATTTAAAAAAATTCTCCCTGACCCACCTGGCTCCAGTAATGCACGTTGCCTACCAAGAAGAAAACACGATCACACATTTGCACCAAACTCATGGACAAAGAGGTCCCCTTTATAACTGGGTGTTCACCCGAGATAGTCGTTGCTCCCATCCCCAACAAACTCTTTTTAGTTGCTCTCAAAGTCTTAGTCCCTTCTTTGGCTTCTCTACTTGCTGATTATTAATAACTCATGCAATAGCAAAGGTTAGTCCATGGTGTGTCACCAATGCCATACTCTAACATGCACTTCCATGGGTTTATCTAACAAAATTGATAGCTCAGATTGGTCTTCCATTGATCGCCCATGTAGGTCTTCGGCAAATCAAATAGGTAATTCAACATTTAAGACTAGCCACCACAACATCACAGGTACTTGTTACAAAGCGATTTGCACAGTCCCACATTTAAAGATCCAACTCATTTGTGCAGAAAGCAACTGAGTTTAAATTCATTAATTTCAACTAAAAAAAATAGAACACTGGGATTGGTTGAAGAATGATCGATTAGCGACAAAATTGATAACACATTTTACTATAGTAACAGTGCAACTTAGTTTTTCTTTAGTTTATCCATACATTTGCCAGAAGCGTAAGAGCAGAAAAATGAAAATTCCTATATACCTTGGAGAAGGCGAAGGACTCTGTCGCACTCCGACTCCTTACTTTCCTCTTCGATATCATCCTCATCATCATATTCTTCGTAATCACCATCGCTTTCGCTGGCCCAAATTACCCAAAAATTGATCATCATTGTTAGTTTATAGTAGCTAATTAGGAGTAAATAACCTTAACCTTAATCCTATATGTATTAGGA
>ML428704.1:52455-87041 GCA_005239525.1 Nicotiana knightiana | reverse complement strand
GTTGGATTTTCAGTATTGTCAATGTACTATATACCCTGGCGCCTGGTGAGAATTTTTTAGGTGTTACTTGGTTTTTGGCATTGACATTGGACTCCACAAACACCCTCATGAAGATGAAGCACTTCAGAGTTGTAATAGTTAGCTCTTTAGAATATAGTTTGCAATTTATTAGTATTTTCATACAATTTGTAGGTAATTACGAACATCTTGTAATCTTTGGACATATTTGTTTTATATTTATATATTAGCTACTAGGTATCTAGCCTAGTAGTATATTTGCTTAAAAAAAAAAAAAACCCTAAACCGGCCTCCCCTCTCGTTTTCTCTCTAGCTATGGTGATTTGAGCTTTCCATGGCTGCCACGATCTCTCCCCAGCCTTTGGTTGTGGGTGAGATAGATTCGAACCCTAAACCATCAACAACATATGTTGCACGGCTACACACAAACCAAACAGTCCAAAATCTATCAAAAACACAACTTAAACCTATTGAGATTATCCATGGAGAACCTACGATCCAGTTTACAATGGAGGAAGTTCAACAATTCAGTGTTGAAGAGGGATTACACCAGGCAGTATTGATGAAGCTCGCATATACGCACCCAACAGTTCATGATTTACGCAAAGTGATTCCAAAATCGTTTGGAATTAAAGGTAACTACCGCATCGGACAACTAGAACATAGGCACATGCTTATTAGGTTTGATCTATATGAAGATTATGTTCATGTTATGTCAAGACCTATTGGATATATTCACTGTAATGGGAACGATTATATGTATAGATTGTTCCCTTGGACATTGCTCTTTAATCCTAAAGAAGAAACTACAAGGGCGTGGGTTTGGATTTCACTACCAGGTCTGCCTCCAGATTTGTTTGCCAAAACAGCGATGCTTTCAATTGCTTCTGCTGTTGGAAAGCCAATGGCAATTGATAAAGCAACCCATGATAAATCCAGACCAAGTACTGCACGTGTTAAAGTGGAGTTAGACCTGCTCGATAATCATCCAAAGAGAATTAGGTTACAATATTTAGATACATGTTCTGGAAAAATAGTTGAACACTTTCAAGATTTTGTGTATGATAATCTTCCAAGTTATTGCAGCTATTGTAAACATCAAGGCCACGATGAAAAAATATGTCGTGTGAAGAATGGACAAAGCAAGGATCAACAGGAAAGACTGGTTGAAAGGAATGGTGATAATTATCGTGTACTGCCTGCTGAAGTTTTGGCTTTGGACGAGGATATGAGCAACGTGGAAAATTACAAGGGGATGCTAGGGATTATTTAAATGCTAAATTGAAGCAAAAAACTAATGCATGTTATGATGAAGGGCACTGGTCAGGTTATTAAACCTGTGAATGTTGATGACCACAAAACTGGGCAGGTGACTAGTGACCAACAGAAAAATCTAGAGTCTGGGCAAGATCGTGAATTATTGAAAAAAGCTGTAGATATTGATATTGCAAAACGTGCAGCTGATATACTTGCTAGGACAGTGTTGGCACGGATGTTTGAAGTTACAACTGATGCTTTGAAGGTTACTGCTGATGTTGGACAGGATCGTCAAAATGGTATGGCTGCTTCAGTTTTTGAAATTAATATGCAAGGGGATGCCTTGAATCGAGCAAACATTGGTAATAATCAACAAAAGGTAGCAGGGGCAGGACATATTGGTAAAGATACAAAAATTCCAGCTAGTCTAGATACAACTGGTTTGGTTGTTTCCATGGGTAAAGCTGTTGTAGATGCCTCTACTTCTGCATTAGTTCCAGCTGAAGTTGCTTTAGAAGGGGTTGAGGCTGAGCGTTCAATACCTACTGATGCTGGACAAGATTCAAAGGAAGCTGGACAGCATAATATTAAGGATAACTGGACAGCGTTTTCCAGCAAAAAAGTCACTCCAAACAGCAAAAAATTAATGCAGATTGCAAGAGACACTCCAGGTGTTCGAAAAAGTTCAAATCCTTTTGATTCTCTTGGCAATATGAATGATGATGGTGAGAAGAATATACAGCAGGTAGATCAAGAAGAACAAGATCTTGCTCTTGTTCCTGTTGACGACCAAATGACTGGAGAAGTATCTAATGTAGCTTCAAAGGTGAACCTGGTGGAGGAGCTAACGATTAATCAAGAACATAGCTCTAATGCTCTGACCTTACATTTTTCCAGTCCACAGGTGGAAAAAATAATCAAAGATGCCCAGAACGCGATGATGTTGCATACTAATATGGTTAAACAACCATTTGTTACGTTGAACACTTCCGTCTTTGAAGTACCATCGCAATCGTTGGATTCCTGTGCAGAACATGGTGGTGATCATGGAAAGTTGGTGTTGTCCACAGGAAACAACAATGAGGTTAGTAAAGCAAATGTGAGGGCGGTGGAGATTAAATCTAAGATATGGGCTGACCAACCTGAGTTTGACGATGAAGAAGACTAGGGTGTTGATTTTGCAGAGGATTATACTTATGAAGGTGAGAGGTGTAGTGGTGATGAGGAGCTGTTATCAGTAGGTTCTCCATTTATTCCAAAAACTGGAAGTACGTCCAAGTTAGAATCAGGTAGCATGTTAAATGCTAAAGCTCCTGATTTTATCCCTAAGTCTAGGAAGCAACATAATACAACTGGTGCAACATTGATTGAATTTCAAGCATCAAAGCATCATGGACAGCAGATTTTGTCGAGCAGTCCAGCTGCTAGTCCAGTAATAAATCTGTCAGGACATCAGCAGCAGCAATTGAACGCAAAAAATGAGCAGCAGTCTAATGCAAGCAATCCTAGAGCAAAGTCGATTGGGCAGTAGCAGCTTGCAAACAAGTCTGGAGCAATGTCGACTGGCAGCAGCAGATTTCAGCTGCTATTTGTGGGACTGATCTATATGCAGTAACAGTAGCAAGTCATGGACAGCAACAACTTAATGTAAACAACTCAGGAGATGCACAACAACACCAAGTTACAAGAGTTCCAACGATCAGTGTGAAGGAAAGAAAACTTCTGGATGAAATGGTAAGTTCTAAACCTGCAATTTTGTTAAATCAAACTGCTTTGAGCACTGGAAAGATGAGTAAAACCAGAAAGAAAATGAAAGACATGGAGCTGAAGCAAAACAAAATAACCTTGGTAAATATTCATGATACAAAGGCCTTGATTGCGCAAGGTTTTGAGCACGACATGGTCAATCCGGTGAAACTAGGCAGAGATATATATGAAGAGGGAGAGGAAGATGAACTTCTAAGTAAATGTCGAGCAAAGGCAGCAAGGAAAGTTGACTTATCACCTATGTATAGCGGAAAAAAGAAGAAGGCACACACGAGAGAAAAAAGTTGGGACGGCAATATGAGCGAAGATGTGAACATAAGGCGACTCCCAATGAGAGTTTCCTATCAAAAAAAAGTTTATCCATCTACGTCAACAAAGTCCACTCGTTCAAAGAAGAAGACATGAAATTTGAAGACATTTTGAAGAGGGTAGAGGATGAAGATAAACGTCTACAAGTTGAAGACTTCACAAAATTAGAGAAGGGAGGACATCACTGTTATTTATACATATTTTTATTCTACCATCACATTAGCATAATATTATGTAATATCATCACAGAGTATGTTATAAAATCTGTGATGATCATAGAATATTTAGTACTACCTAGTTCTTTCTTTTTAGATGCATGCTAGTAGGTGAGGCTTTTTATTTGCCTCGATAGGATTAGTAAGGTAAGGTTTATCCAGTTTGTGTTGCTCTAGCCCTATGCATTTGGAAAGATATCCAAATGGCTATGAGATTATATGCCCTCGTGAGACTTTGCCGGCATCTACACCATGATTCCTCTACATGAGGCTGCCATAAGGGCATTGTGAGGCGCAGAGGAGTGATTATGTAGCCAAGGCATAGAGGCAACATTACTGGTGCTATTGTCCCCCTTATTTTTACTCTTCCTATGTGGTTCTTTTTAGCTTTCCAGTATTAATAAAACTAGCCCTAGGCTCCTGCCTAGTGGATTTGCCAAAAAAAAAAACCCTAATACCGCTTAAAAAAAACCCTAAACCAAAGAACTTGAGAGCATGTTGAGAACTTGAGAGCTCTGGCGACAGGCGATCGAGAGGAGACTGCCTACTGCTCCCTCGCGAACACTGCCATGGCCACTCCGGCCAATGGCGAGCCACCAGAAACGACGGGGCAACCTCCACAACCACCCACCTCCACCACCCAGCCCCTTACGACAACAAACAACATCCAAAAACCCATGGATTACGCACAGGCAGTAAAACCTACGTCGAAAACCATCATGCATGATCGTCCAGTTGCAGTGGAACCAATTCCCTTCAGGCGTGCAACTTATTTACAAGGCCAACCACTGGTAAGATTTACAAAAACTGAAGTTGAACGTATGAATGTGATCGAAGGCTTAAGGTACGCAGTTTTTTGCAAATTCTCATACGGATGGCCTGAGTTGCAAGAATTACGCAAAATCATTCCTATGCAATGTGGGATTAAGGGTGAATGCAATATTGGATATATATAAGGGATAGACATGTATTGGTAAGGTTGACATTATGGCAAGATTATATTGATTTCACGTCGAAGAGTTTTTATTACATTAAGGACATGTTTGGACAAGAATTCCAGTTGAGAACTTTGTTGTATGATTCAAAGTTTAAATCTGGGGAGGAGACACCAAAGGTAATGGCATGGATATCTTTCCCTAACTTATTGCCGACCTTTTTTGTTAAAGAATGCCTATTCTCAATTGCCTCAACAGTAGGTAAGCCAATCCATATTGATATGGCTACTGTTAATAAGACAAGGCCAAGTTGTGCGCGCGTAAAGGTACTTGTGGACTTAATGGCCGATCTTCCTAAAAGGGTGAGAATGGATATTGAGAATGAAGTAACTAGAGAGGTGAGAACTGAATGGGTGCATATACGATATGATTACCTGCCTAAATATTGTAAGGAGTGCAAGTTACAAGGTCACGACATGTTGGAATGCTGGAGAATTCCTCCAGAACTCATGGCTAATAATACAGTAGGCAAGCAGGTCTCAAAGGAAGCAGTAGTGGAAGCTAATGGTGAAAAAGACAAAGAAACAGGTCTTTTGATGATTCTATCTAGTGGTAAGGTAGTTGGCAATGTCAATCAACAATGGAAGGAGGTTAGGGATCACAGGAACAAAGGAAAGGAGGCAGCCAAAAAATCTGGACAAGAAATAATACCAGCTGAGAATCAAGCAGCTTTGAGTTCTCAACAAGTGCATGTAGCTAACAAGTTTGCTATCTTAGAAGTAGAGAGCAGTGATGTCAACGATAATAATCAATTGGCTTTGGTTGATGGTGATGGGAAAGGTGAGAGTTCTAATTCAAGGGGAATACTGTTTTGAACTCTGCAACACCAGCTTTTAATCCTAAGGTTACTGGGAATACAAAGACAAGGGATGTTAATAATGAAAAACAGGTGACTTTTGGACAGAGTTTGAACTCTGTGGCACATATTGATATTTTAAACTCTAAGGGAGTTGGTAATCAAGAGGAAGTGAGAAACATGGAGAAAAGAGGAGAAGATAAAGGAAATAAGGAATCTACCTCTCAATGGGTACAGAGGGACTTTAATGGAACAGTTGCAATCAATACATCATGCCAGGAGGTTCCAACACAAGGCTTGATTCCACACTTTAAAGGCTTTGGTTTGCCTAAGTGGAGTCCAAAAATAAATCATCTTGTGTATGCTGACGATAGTATAATATTCTCATCCTCTGATACAACATCTTTGAGTCTTATTATGCAAGTATTACACGCATATGAGAGTGCTTCTCGAAAGCTTGTGAACAAGTCTGAATCTGCTGTGTATATGCACCACCTGACTGATGTTGAAGTGGTAGAAAAAGTCGAGTACATCACTGGTGTAAGAAGACAGGAATTTCCATTCACATATCTTGGGTGTCCCATCTTTTATGCTCGAAGGAAAATGGATTCTTATCAAATTTTAATATCCAAAGTCCTAGACAAGCTTCAGAGTTGGAAAGGTAAACTTCTGTCTATTGGAGGAAGGGCAGTATTGATTTCTAATGTGTTACAAAGCATGCTAATCCATCTCTTGTCTGCTGTAAATCCCCCAGATTATGTGATAAATAAGTTGCACAAGATCTTTGCGAAATTCTTTTGGTGCAGTGCAGTTGGTGGAAATAGTAGGCACTGGGCCTCATGGAATACACTATGTATGCCATATGAAGAAGGGGGGATTGGGTTTCGATCACTGCTTGATGTATCTAAAGCATTATTCTGTAAACTTTGGTGGAACTTCATAACAAAACCTAGCTTATGGAGTTCATTTGTGAGTCAAAAATACTGTAAGAAGATTAATGCAGTGTTAGTTCCATGGAAAGGAGGTTCACATATATGGAAGAAAATGCTGCAATGCAGAGATATTATAGAACATCAAATCATTTGGAAATTAAAAATGGGATCAGCTTTGTTTTGGTATGACAATTGGACAGGCCTGGGAGCTCTGTATTTCTTAATCCCAACAGACTTTGGGGTCGATGAGTCAATTCAAAATGTGGCTGAAGTCGTGGACAATGGTGCATGGAATGTTAATAGATTAAGAGAGTTAATCCCAGAAGAACTAGCAGAACACATAGTGCAGAAAATTACTCCTCCAATACAAATGAATGTCCTTGATGTCCCATTTTGGATGTTAGAAACAAAGGGCCATTTCAGTGTTAAATCATCCTGGGAGTACTTACGAAGAAGGGATGATCCTAGAGTGGCATACAGAAGTGGGTGAAAGGTCTTCCATTTAAAATTTCCTTTTTTATGTGGAAGCTATGGAGAGCCAAACTACCCCTGGATGATTTCATGAGGAGGATAGGATACTACATGCCATCGAAATGTTGGTGTTGTGTTGAGCCTAGGAAGGAATCACTGGTACATGTTTTCTTCACATCGAGGGCAGCTAGTACAGTGTGGAAATATTTCTTAGGGAGAGCAGGGATTGCAATGGGAGGAATGACTTTGCATCAAGCAATAATTAAATGCTGGAATGTGCAAGTAATCCCAAGGATTAAGCCAATTATGCAAGCATTGCCATCGTGTATAGTATGGGAGTTATGGAAAAGAAGAAACAGTTTGAAACATGGAGATAATATATCTGTCAATAGGGTGATATTCCAAGTTTCAACTACTATCCAATCACTTGTCCAGTTAAGAAAACCAGGTCTAAGAGTACCTCAGAAGTGGCATGAGTTATTACACACCCTAGAGAACTATACTCCGAGATTGAAGTGGGATAAGGTGTTGTGGAAATTACCTAGGGAGGGATGGATAAAAGTGAATACAGATAGATCATCTAGAGGTAATCATGGAAGGAGCTCGATTGGATTTTGTTTGAGAAATGAGAAGGGTGATATATTGTATGCTGCTGGAAGGGAGATTTCAGAAGGTTCTAATAATGAAGCAGAGGCAATAGCTATTTTGGAGGCATTGAGATTATGCAAAGCACTCAATCATACACATATATGGCTTGAAACAGATTCACTCCTTATGAAGAACATAGTCGAAGGAAAATGGAAGCCACCCTGGTCTATTACTGACTTTGCTGAAGAGATTGGCAGTTTGGTGAATGATGTAGAAATTCAGGTTTCACACATATTTAGAGAAGGCAATAAATTGGCAGATTACTTAGCCAACCATGCGCTTGATTGTGGGGACATAGAATGCTTTGAATTTGGGGATCTAGAACCTCAAGGAAGGAGGATAGTGAATGAGGACAAGTTACAATGCCCACACATAAGAGTAAGAACTGTAAGGAGTTAGGAGGAGATAAAGGAACATCAGATCATGGAGTGGATGGTTTCAATGGCTTGAAGCTACATGTCCTAAACTATAAGAAGGAGAGCATGGGGATCAAGTTTATTCCTAACCTGTTTTCCTTTTTTGCAGGAACAAAAACTGAAATATTGTTCTATTTCGAAAGGGATCTCCTTATGGTGGTATTAATGCTTGGCATTCATTCCATAGGAGGAACCTTAGACATGGACAATATCTCTGTAGCAAGGCATAACATGGTAAGATGTGGCTACAGAAATAACGAGCCCAGAAAGTATAAGAGAATTGGGCAGAGCAGGAGGAGGTGGAATTGTACAGTGCTGTCATGTTGGACAGCAGGATATCTAGGATGTGCTACTGCATTTTTTCTAATGGAATTTTCCAATAGAAGGACATTAAAACAAAGCATTGCAAAGTACAAAAGAAAAGAAAGAAGATGGAGACACACTGGAAAAAGAAACACTAGACAGTGGTTACAACACAGGACAAGAACTGGAGTTTCAAAATGCTTAGATCCTTGATGACAACAGTATGCATATATGGTTCAGGAACTTGGAGATACCTTTTGGTCATGTTGTACAAATCCATAGGGAGGAGTACAAGATGACCTTTTTTTTAACTAACATAATTTTCTTTTTTGCAGGAGACGATACTGTAAACATGCCCTACTCTAAGCCATACTCACATTTGGTGGTATTAGTACTTAGTACTCATTCCAATGTGAGGAAAGCTAGAGTAGGCACAAGCATGAGGGTAATTGAGATTATAAGCAAATACAAGATGCAATACATGGACAACTCTGCACAGAATTGTCAGTTTTGGTTAAAGAGAGAGCCAACACCAAGCAGTCCTGCATATCATGAAGTTGATTGAGTAAGGGCAAGGACCAGAGCTGGAAACAAAATGAACTCCTATGGAACTGGGCTAAAAACAACACATGCGAGTAGTGTTCAGTACATGAGCAGTCGACTATTATGTTGGCATCAAATACTGGAATTATGTGAGCTAATCTGGGAGGTTTTCATAATGCAACAAGAATAAGTAGCACAATATCTATGAACTGGACAATTTATACAGGTTAATAGAGCAGGTGAGAGGAAGATTTCATGCAAGAAACGAGGTCGGGTAGTACAAATGGGAAGTAAGCAGTTGATTGCCACAAATGGGATCTAAGTACATACTGGATCAATATACTGATATGCAATGCAGATCAACATCTGGATATGCAATGCAGACTTATTCACTGGACCATACTTCACGCAATGGTTAGGAACTACACATGGATCGAGCAGCACACTTTGAGTGATTATCATGCCAATAAGGTTTACAGATTACATCTAGTTTTTATACAAATTTTAGATGCTAGTTTATAGTATTAGTAGTTCAAGTTGTAATATCAAGTTTGGGATGCTCGAGCCCAAAGTTGATAATAGGAGCTATGTAGTAGACATAAATTATGGTTTTGCACAGTGCAAGACGACATGCTACCTTGTTTTATTTTTTCTATATATTAATAAAAACTAGCCCTAGGCACTGCCTAGTGGATTGCTTAAAAAAAAAAAACCCAAAACCCAAAAACCCACGCGTGAGAGGTCTAAAGAGAGAAGCTCTGAGGCGACTTGGTGATTCCAGGCGATTAGAGAGAGAAAGTACTCTCATGGCCNCCCCCCAATCACAAACAACACAACCCAGCCCCCAACAACTTCGAAAAATACCACAGCAGTACTGGATTACTCCAAACTCTTGAAGCCATGCACGTTAAACAGTTCCATGCACGAACAGGTAACTACTATCGATCCAATTCCTATGCGCAGGCCTACCTTGTTTAATGGTGATCATGTTGTTCAATTTACGGAAGCTAAAGTGGAGAGAATGATTTAATCGAGGGACTGAAATTTGCAATTGTTGGTAAACTTTCATATGGTAGCCCAGATTTGCAGCAGCTTCGTAAACTCATTCCTATTCAATGTGGGATCAAAGGTGAGTGCAACATTGGATTCTTAAGGGAAAGACATATTTTGATTCGGATGACTTTGTATCAAGACTACTTGAATTTCACGTCTAAGACTGCTCATTATATCAAAGACAATGAAGGTTATGATTTCCAACTTAGGCCACTAATTTATGATTCAAAGTTTAAGGTAGGAAAGGAGACACCTAAGGCTATGGCTTGGATCTCGTTCCCTGGCCTGCTGCCTAGTTTCTATGTGAAGGAATGTTTGTTCTCACTTGCTGCAGCTGTTGGCAAACCTGTGCATTTAGATATGGCTACCATAAACAAGACAAGGCCTAGTTGTGCAAGGGTAAAGGTCTTGGTTGATTTACTGGCTGATCTTCCTAAAAAGGTTAGGATGGACATACTGAATGAAGCTAATGGGGAGATTAGGACAGAATGGGTGAAGATACATTATGATATGCTTCCTAAATATTGTAAATATTGCAAACTGCAGGGTCATGATCAGTTAGATTGCTGGAGATTACATCCAGAACTATATGTTGACAAGGAGATACCTAGTCAAATAGTTGAGGTAAATGAGCAAGGAAAGTCGAACAATCACCCCCTAATGATTCTGTCTAGTGGCAAAGTTGTAGAGAGTATGGCCAATACAACAAAAGAACAATGGAAGGAAGTGAAGGATAATAGAATAAGGAGTGGTAATCTACGAGCAAATCAGACTACTACTGGTAAGGAGATAATACCAGCTCAGATAAATAGAAGACAAGAAATAGAGGGCAATACCTATGATGCTGCAGTTCAGACAAATGGAATTCAAATGATTACAGGAAAAGAGTTAATTCCAGCAGACAATGTAGCTAATAACCAGGTACAGGTGACCAATCAATTTGTTGTTTTGGAAGTGGAGGATGAACAAGAGGAACCTGATAATCAGTTTCCATTGATAGCAGCCCAAAAAAGTCCTAACAGCAAAATAAAAGGTGATCAAAGTAATACAAAACATAAACAACATAATGATCCTTCCAAGACAGGAAAGTTGAATCTCACAGCACCAGCCTTTAATCCCAATTCTTCAGAGATATGTTCTACAAATGGTACAGGAAATGTAGCTACAAAGGATATAAGGAAGGATGATGCAAAAACCAAAGAATCCACAGCTCAATGGGTTGAGAGGACCTTCAATGATAACAATCAAGATAACACAACAAGGGTAGGAGTTAATACTTCCTGTCAGGACATACCATCACAGGACACAATGGTTAAAGTTCAGCTGAAGAATACACCTGCAGATCAAATTAAAGGAGTCAACTTTCCTACAACGAAAGAAAGAGTGAAGTGGAATGGAGGTAGGTTATGGAGAGATCAAAGGGAATATGACTCAGAGGAAGATGAAGCACCAGTTGGGGCACCATTGGAAGAGGAACCAGACGTGGAGGATAAAGAAGAGGATGAATGAAGTGTGAATGGGGCTACAAATGATAATACCAAAAACAAAGGAGAAGGGAACAAGACAATACAGGTTTTAGAATTACAAACTATAACACAGCTGCCACTAACAAATGCAGAAGGAAGGCCACAAAGGAAAGATCCTAACTCAAGAGACCCTGGAGGTACAGAGCCAGAGGCAGATACATCTGCAAGGATTACTGTTCCATTGGAATCGGGGAAAAGTAAAATACTGAAGAAAGGGGAAGATCATCCAATGATACCAAAGTTCCAGCAGCAAATAAATGAAAAGGGTGGAGGTGAAGAAGAGGAGAGAACAGGAAAGGATATGGACCAAGAGTCTACAACTCAGAACTTCATGAATGCTGCAAAGCAAGGGGATTTGTCACCAAGACACATAGAAAAGGGAAAATCAGCAGCAAAAGTCAAAAAAAAGCAACAAAGAGATACAGTACCAGCCCAACCTGCAGGAGCACAAACAAGGAGGACGCTATCAAAAACAAGTAACCAGTGATGGATGCACTCATATGGAATATTAGATCAGTAAAAACACAACAAGCTTTTGAAAGGATTACCAAAATGCAAAGACAGAAGCACTATAAATTCATTGGCTTAATGGAACCTATGCTACAAGCAAAGAAGTTAGATAGGTATAGGAGCAAAATTGGATCAGCACAGGCAATAGCAAATGTATCTAATAAAATTTGGGCATTCATCGATGATGTATATGAGGTTACAGTGATTTATAACATGGTACAGCAGCTTACACTTAGACTATTCCATACTGAAACTCATGTGGAACTAGTTTTAACTTTGGTGTATGCCAAATGTGATGCTATAGAAAGAATAGAGCTATGGGATTCTATGTATGCGATAGCAAGAGATATGGAAGTACCTTGGCTCGTAGGTGGGGATTTCAATGTCATATGGGATGAGGAAGAGAAATTTGGAGGACGTCCTGTTTCACTAAATGAGATAGATGATTTTAGACATTGCATTAACACATGCAATTTGTCTGATCTTGGATTCAAAGGCAGCATTTTTACATGGTGGAATGGAAGGGCAGAGGAGGACTGTATATTCAAAAGGCTTGACAGGTGTTTAGGAAATGATGAATTTCAACAGATGTTCCTAGGAATTGAGATCCAGCACTTGCCAAAAATTGGTTCTGACCACAGTTCAATGCAGCTGCAATGTGATTCAGAAACACCACCTGTTAAGAAGCCATTTAGATTCTTGAATTTTTGGATCGAACATGAGTCATTCAAGAAGGTAGTACAGGAGAACTGGAAGGTAGATTTCTCTGCTAATCCTTATATTATCTACAATCACAAATTGAAGAAGGTGAAGAAGGCTCTTTCTCAGTGGAGCAAAGCAACTTTTGGTGACATTTTCCAGAAAATTGCTAGTATGGAGGAAGTAGTCTTGGTTCATGAAATGGAGTTTGAAGCAAATACTACAAAGATGAACAAAGACAGGTTGCAAAGGGTCCAGGCAGAATTAATCAATGTATTGGCAATTGAGGAGAAGTACTGGCAACAGAAAGCTGGGATGCAATGGTTTAAAGATGGAGATAGAAATACTAAATTCATCCATGCTCAGGTAAAAGGAAGAAGGAAGAGGCTACAACTGAATAGAATCCAAAACAACTCTGGAATATGGCTTGAACAAGAGGAGGATATTGCTAGTGAGGCTATCAGATTTTTTGAAGATCAATTCACTGAAACATCTCTTCCTTCATCATTTGATATTATACATCATGTACCTCAGATGATTAACATGGAGCAGAGTTCAGAGATAACAAGGCAACCAACCAAGGAGGAGGTAAAGCAGGCAATTTTTGGTCTAAATGGTGACAGTGCAGGTAGACCAGATGGCATGACAGGGAAGTTTTTTCACTCATGTTGGGATATTATAGGTGATGACATGTTTGACATGGTGCGTGCTTTCTTTAATGTCCATGATATTCCCAAGAGCATTACACACAAAAATTTGGTATTGCTACCAAAGAAGAAAGAGGTTTGTACTTCTCAGATATGAGGCCTATAAGTCTAAGCATTTTCTCAAATAAGGTGATTTCACGAGTGATTCACGACAGATTGGTGGGATTGATACCAAGCTTGATATCTGAAGAGCAATCAGGATTTGTAAAGGGTAGGAGCATTGTGGAAAACATTCTACTGACACAAGAAATTGTGACAGACATGAGGCTCAGAACTAAAATAGGACCTAATGTCATATTGAAATTGGACATGACTAAGGCATATGATCGTTTATCCTGGATATTCCTAACTAAAGTGCTAAGGAAAATGGGTTTCAATGAAGTGTTTATAGGTATGATATTTGGTATAGTATCTAACAATTGGTACTCTATTCTGATAAATGGCCAAGCACATGGATTCTTCAAGTCATCACGTGGAGTAAAACAAGGTGACCCCCTATCTCCAACATTATTTATCCTTGCAGCAGAAGTATTATCGACGAGCCTTAATGCTTTGCATCAGCATCAACAATTTTTTGGTTTTGGACTACCAAAGTGGAGCACAAAAATAAATCATCTTGCATACGCAGATGATACAATAATTTTTTCCTCAGCTGATGAATTGTCTCTCACATTAATCATGGAAGTACTTCAATCATATGAAGCAGCATCTGGACAGCGTGTGAACAAGCAAAAATCAGCTGTCTATATGCATCACTCGGTAGATGATGAGGTAGTGGAAGATGTGGAAAAAATAACAGGGATGAAGAGGCAGGAGTTTCCTATTGTTTACTTAGGTTGCCCCA
Organism: Nicotiana knightiana; assembly: GCA_005239525.1. Classification (NCBI taxonomy): domain Eukaryota; kingdom Viridiplantae; phylum Streptophyta; class Magnoliopsida; order Solanales; family Solanaceae; genus Nicotiana; species Nicotiana knightiana. Next base: position 73,032 of record ML428704.1, on the reverse strand, counting down.
TATTTTACTCGAGGAGAAAGTTAGAGTATTATCAACCTATGATCACCAAGGTGCTAGACATATTACAATCATGGAAAGGCAGGTTATTATCTATAGGAGGGAGGGCAGTACTCATTGTAAATGTATTGCAAAGTATTCCTATGCATCTACTCTCAGCTGTTAACCCACCAAACTATGTTATAAAGAGACTTCATATGATTTTCGCACAGTTTTTCTGGAGCAGGTCAGTTGGTGGAAATGCTAGGCATTGGGCTTCTTGGAACACACTTTGTATGCCTTGTGAGGAAGGGGGAATAGGCTTTAGGTCCTTGCATGATATATCCAAAGCCTTATTTTGTAAGCTCTGGTGGAATTATAGGACAAAACCAAGTTTGTGGAGTTCTTTTATGTCACAAAAGTACTGTAAGAAAATGAATACTGTCATTGTTCCATGGAAAGAAGGATCACACATCTGGAGAAAAATGCTAGAGTGTAGGGACACCATTGAGCACCAAATCATATGGAAACCTAAGATGGGCTCCTCACTGTTTTGGTTTGATAACTGGACAGGGCAAGGAGCTTTTTATTTTCTAGTTCCACAAGACTTTGGCATAGATGAAACTGTCTACAATGTAAGTGATGCAATGGAAGATGGAGGTTGGAATATAGGCAGATTGTTTGAGATCCTACCTGAAGAATATGCAGTACACATTCTGGATAACATCAGGCCACCTAGTACTATGGGAATGCTTGATACACCATACTGGATGTTGGAATCAAAGGGTCATTTCAGTATGAAGACAGCATGGGAATACATTAGGAGAAGAGAAGATTCAAGGGTAGCATACAGGATGATTTGGGTAAAAGGCTTGCCATTCAAGATAGCTTTTTTCATGTGGAGAGTATGGAAAGAAAAACTTCCATTAGATGATTTTATGAGAAGGATAGGATATTCCATGCCATCAAAATGTTGGTGCTGTGAGGTGTCTCAGGAAGAATCCCTCCAGCACCTTTTCTTCACTTCAATCACTGCCAGGACAGTATGGTTGTATTTTCTATCGAGGGTAGGAATCAAATTGGAGGGGCTTACTTTGCATCATGCAATCACCAAGTGCTGGACAACATCAGTTTGCCTTAGACTCAAGCCAATTATGCAAGCACTTCCATCATGTATTGTCTGGGAACTTTGGAAAAGAAGGAATAGCATGAAGCATGGTGAGTCAGTCACCACCAGCAGGGTGATATACCAAGTCTCCACAAGCATGCAAGCTTTAGTAAAAGTAAGAAAACCTGGGATAAATATTGTACCTCACAGCTGGAGTGCACTGATCGATATGCTGGAGAATTACACCCCAAGATTAAGGATAAACAAAGTGTTGTGGGAGCTCCCTAATGAAGGATGGATAAAGGTGAATACAGATGGGGCCTCGAAGGGAAACCCTGGCAGGAGTTCAATTGGATATTGTGTGAGAGATGAGAAGGGAGATCTAATCTGGGCAGTAGGCAAAGTGATTGAAGATACAACTAATACAGAGGCTGAAACACAAGCAATGCTGGAGGCCTTAAGATTTTGCAGGTCTCAACAATATTTGAGAGTGTGGATCCAAACTGATTCCATGCTGCTAAACAAAATCATGGGTGGAGAATGGAATAGCCCATGGAACATTGTTGAGCAGGTAGAGGAGATGAAGCAGTTAGGGAAAAATTACACAGTCACTCACATATATAGAGAAGGGAACAAATTGGCTGATTATTTAGCCAATTATGCCATCGATCATGGAAATGTTGAGTATCAAAATTTTTGGCAGATGGATACACAAGGAAGAAGGATAATTAATGAAGAAAAATTACAATGTCCAAGTCTAAGGGTGAAGGTTGCCAGAAGTTGAGGGTCCAGGATATTAGAAAGAACATAATGCAGGACAACCCAATCGATCCTCATTCTCAAAGCCTTTTGGTGGAAGATATGAGGATCTGTGTTTTAGCTAACTCTGTTTTCTTTTTTGTAGGTCAGGGAGGTATGAAAATTCCTCATGATTTAATGAGGAGTTCTATGGTGGTATTAGTGCATTGCACTCACTCCATAGGACAACTTGTTAACATAGGTATTTACATAGAAGCAACGTTAACATTGTCATATGGGGCAGGTAGTACAGCTAACAAGGAAAAGGAAGAGAAGTCAAGAAAACAAACTGTACTTTAGGAGATGGATAAAGATAGGATGGAGAGGGATACAGGAAGCCAGGCAAAAGAGGAGTGCACACAGGAGAGTCGAGAGATGAGTAATGGAGAATGACAGCAACACCTCAAAGAGATTTACAAAAGAGTAAGGTAGTCGTGCAAGAAGTCTCACTAGAAGGGAAGGAAAGGATAAAAGAAAAGAAACAAGATGGAGACACAGAAAAAAGGAGAATTGGACAGTGGCTGCTACACTTACTCAATAATAACAATGTCCAGAAAGTATAAGAGAAGTGGACATAAAAGACTGGAATGGTTTGGGATTCAATGGGACAGAGGAAGCAAGTCAGGTGATACCAATAAAATAAAACTAAAAGAGTCATTGCCCAGAATGTTTAATCGAACTGGGCAACATGGAATAGGAAATGCAGAGTCAGTCGAGGTAGGGGCTATAGGACAAGGTGACGACACAAAACACTGGGAGAGGGGGAATTTCAAAATTAAGAAGACATGGAGATATAGGACAAAGGAGACATCATGTGTTCAACTTGTACAAATCCTTTGGGAGGCGTACAATGAGAACATTTTATGCTAACTTTGCTTTCTTTTTTGCAGGAATTGATACTGTACTCATACCTTGTCACTCATTACGACTTCCATGGGTGGTATTAGCACTAAGTGCTCATTCCCTGGAAGAAGGAAAGGTGACATGCATAAGTATGAGAGACGACAACAAGGACAAGCCACAATTAAAGGCAGATGCAAGCAGGAATCAAATAACATGATCGACATCAATAAGACTGCCCAAGTCAAACATAAGGCAGCGAGGTCACTTTGGCACGTAATGTTAGGAGAGTGGAATGGATTCAGGAACTATTTCTTGATTAACATCACATCTCCAGTATATCAAATAAGTGACCATATATGGGGGAGAACATATACAAGGGAGACAACTCACGCAAGTCATGGCGAAAAGGACATGGCCACACATGTGTGGCATAACAACAATTCGGGATTTGGCATGGATCTTCAAAATGCAGGTACAGTTCTTAGCTCTACAACAAACATGGAACACTGGAATCACTGAGGGAAGATAGCTCTTTGGACACATTGCACACGCATGGACACCATACTATGCACAATTTGGAGCACTGGTGCACTTCAAGCTACGTGGGTATAGGAGACACTAGATTATGTTCATTGTTGCAAATGCTTCATGAAATCATATACAACAACAAGGGACTGGACAGTACAAGTACAACAAACCTCAAGCGGCACCATTTTTTACGATCTCATTGCTTATTTAGGCTAGTTTTAATTTTCTACAATTTTTATAATGCATTTAGCAAAACTTCTTGTGATATCATTATTAAGTGTAAGAGCCTAGTAATGATAATAAGTGTTATGTAATTTCATTTACTAGTGTGTCCTACATAGTAGGATAACATCGACTTTGTTTTAGTTTTGCTATATAAATAAAACTAGCCCTAGGCCCTGCCTAGTGGATTGCTTAAAAAAAAAAACCCCCAAAACGCTCTCCCTTCTCTCTTCTTTCTCTCTCTAGGTTTGGCTTGCTTCTTGAGCTTGGGCAGCCATGGATGCTGCAATCTCTCCCCAGCCTTTGGTTGTGGGAGAGATGATTCAAAAATCTAACGATACAACAACAAACAACAATTCAAAATAGCTATATGCTGATCAGTTACGTCCAAAGGAAGCTGCTTCTTCGAAGTTTGAGTTGGTTCCAGTGACAATCGTTCATGGTGAACCAACAATAGAGTTCTCAATGGATGAGATCAAACAATTTACAAGAGAGGAAGGATTGCATCAAGCTGTTATAATGAAGTTTTCATACGGTAAACCTGATCTTCAGGAGTTTAGAAAAGTTTTTTTGTCGCAATTCGATATTCAAGGTCGCTGCAATATTGGACTGCTGGAATTTCACCATCTTTTAATTAGATTTGGTCTATATAACGACTATGTTATGTTTTTATCACGATCAACTGGTTATGTCAAGGCTAAAGATGATGAATTCTTTTTTAGAACATTCCCATGGACGTTAGAATTCAATCCTAAAGAGCAGACGTCCATGGCAGTGGTGTGGAACTCGTTCCCAGGTCTGCCGCCCTATTTTTTTCCTAAGAGGTCCTTGATGTCTATTGCATCAGCTGTAGGTAAACCTCTTAATGTGGACAAGGCAACTCAGGATAAAACTAGACCTAGTGCTGCTAGAGTAAAGGTTATTATTGATCTTCTGGGAAAACATCCTAAGAAGGTTAAAATTTTGATAGTTGATAGAGTTACCGGTAAAACAATATTGCAATACCAGGAACTTGTGTATGAAAATCTTCCAAAATATTGCACATATTGCAAACATCATGGTCATTGTGATAAAACATGTCGTCAATTGAAAGAACAAGGTTTAGAGGAGTTTACAACAACAATTGCAACAGTTGAGGGGCTGGGCAAAGTGGATAAATTACAAGGAGATGCCAGGGATTTTCTAAATGCAAAAATAGCTGGTCAACTAGAAGGTGAAGTAGCAAAAACAAGGTTGATTGAGCAGCAGGCTTCACAAACAGAAGGAGGGAAACATATTGTGAATAAACATAATGATGTCATAATTGATCGAGCAGATATGGATAACACTGAAGGTGATGTCTCAAAGGTAGATAAGGGTCCCCATCCACCCTATCGAGATGTACCTGCAACAAGAGCTTTAGATACGATCTCCAATGTGGTGAATCCAATTGTGCAAGCTTACGACAAGCTGGCTAGTGTTGCAGCTATCTTGTCATCTGGTACAGCGTCAAAGGGTGTTGCAGATCGTGTTGCAGCTGTTACAGGCTCTAAAATTGATTGTGTTGAGGCAGCTGAACAAGTAAGTAATGTAGAGGAGGTCATACCAGGTGAAGATCAATTTTTCAAGACGCAAGGTCATGAAGGAGTTTTGACTCTAGTGGAAGGAACTCCTACAGGTGATAAGGCTGCTAATGTAGGCAAAACTTGTGACAGACGAACTATTGCCCAAACTTCAGAGATTGAAAAACCTGGGTATATGGGCATAGAACTGGAAAATAGAACTGGGAATTTAGTTGGGGATGATAAGGGAGGTGATAGAAACAAAGAGGAAGAAGATTGGAACGTGGTAACCCCCAAAAAATCTCACACAAAGAACGGGTTCTCACCAAAAAACAAACTCAAGGTGTTCGATCAAATGACACTAACATCTTGGCCAACACAAATTCCTTCGAGATTCTTGCAGCTGATAGCGAAGTTGGAGGTGATACAACTGGTCTAACTGATAATGTGTTATCTAAAGAGGTGGTACTATGCCCAAGCAACGACAAGGAAAGGCAGGACAATGACAATTTAACTAAGGAAAGTGATGCTCGACTAAATTCCACAAAGAATAAACTGGTGGACAAAAATCTGGGCATGCAAGCACATAGTTCAAATATCCCAACACTGCAATTCTCAAGCCCCCATGTGGAACAAATTATTAGAGAAGCCCAGAATGCAATGATGGTCAATAATATAGTTAATCACCCATTGGTTACATTAAATACATCCGTATTTGAAGTACCATCACAGTCGTTTGAGTCTTGTGGTGAGCATGGTGGTGATCATGGACAGATGGTGTTATCCACAGGAAACAATAATGATATCATTAAAGCAAATGTGAGGGAGATGGTAAGTAACTCTAAGATATGGGATGATCAACGTGAATATGATGATGAAGAAGACTTGGGGGTTGATTTTGTGGAGGATTTTTCTGATGGTGAGAGGTGTAGTGGTGATGAGGAAGTTTCACCAACTAGTCCAAATGTGAAAAATCCAGACTTCAACTCCAATTCTAAGCAGCAAGGTGGAAGAACAAATAACACTAAATCTAGGTCGATTGTGGAGGCAATACCTGGGCAGCAGCAGCAACATTCAATGGCTTCAACTGGTGTTAATTCTGAACACCAGAATCCAGGAGCTGTAACAACTGATGGACATCATCAACAGGATGCAAGGATACCAGCTATTTCGATAGAGGAAAAAAATTTGCTCGATGCATTGGTAAGTTCCACAACCCTAAACCTACTAAATACAACTCAAGTTGTTAGTACTGGAAGGGTGAACAAAAGCCAAAATAAGACAACATTGGTCACTAAAAAAGATGGAAATGCTTTGGTATCTCAAGAACTGGTTCCTTTAAATTTGGGGAGAGATATTTATGAAGAAGGTGAGGAAGATGAAATGTTACAACAATGCCGGGCAGAGGCATCAAGAAAAGGTGATCTATCACCAATGCATAGTGGACAACGCAAGAAATATCATACAAGGGACAAAAGTTGGGATGGAAGGGTACATGAAGATGCAAACATAAGGAGACTTCCGATTAGAGTTGCCAAACAAAAGCAGGCCATCCAAACTACGTCTACAAAGTCCAATCGTTCAAAGAAGAAAGCATGAAGTTTGAAGACATTTTGAAAAGGGATGAGGAAGACTTCAAGAGTCTACAAATTGAAGATTTCACAACATTAGAGAAGAGGGAGCAGTATTGTTTTTCTTACATTTTCTTATTCTACCATCACATTAGCATAGTTCTATGTAATATCATCACAGAGTATGTTATAAACTCTGTGATGATCATAGAATATCTAGTTCTAGCTAGTTCTTTCTTTTTACATGCATGTTAGTAAGTGAGGCCTTTTCTTTGCCTCAATAGGATTAGTAAGGTAAGGTTTAGCCAAGTTTGTGTTGCTCTAGTCATATGCCTTTGGAAAGATATCAAAATGGCTATGAGATTATATGCTCTCGTGAGACTTTGCCGGCAGCTACACCATGACTCCTCTACATGAGGTTGCCATAAGGGCAATGTGAGGCACAAAGGAGTGATTATATAGCTAAGTCATAGTGGCAACACAACTGGTCTATTGTCCCCCTTATTTGTACCTCATCCTATGTGGTTCATTTTTTGCTTTTATTATTAATAAAATAGCCCTAGGCACCTTCCTAGTGGTTTTGCCAAAAAAAAAACCCTAATAGCTCTTCTCTGGCGATCAGGCGATTTGGAGAAGACAAAGCTCGAAGCCACTGCCATGGCTTCGCCGGCCGGCGGCCAGCCCTTTCCAATGGCTGGTCTGCCTACCCAGGTCCTACCCAACGTTGCCCAACCTTCTACAACCAATAACAACACTGTCCAGCCACTAACGATCACAAATACCAACACTGTCCAGCCACCAACGATCACAAATACCATGGATTACGCGAAAGTTTTAAAGCCAATGACCATTAATGCAACCATGCATGAACGAGCAGCAGCAATAGAGCCTATAGCACCTAGACGAGCTACGTTTTTACAAGGACAGCCATTAGTGAAGTTTACCGAAGCAGAAGTTCAATGCATGAATATAATCGAAGGGTTACAATAAGCAGTCGTGTGTAAATTCTCATATGGATGGCTTGACCTTAATGAGTTACGTCGAATTGTCCCAATGCAATGTGGAATCAAAGGTGAGTGTAATATCGGGTATCTTCGGGATAGACATGTCCTAATAAGATTGACATTATGGCAAGACTTCATTAACTTTACTTCGAAAAGTGTTTATTATGTTAAGGATAAAACGGGATATGAATATCAATTGCGAACTTTGATTTATGATCATATGTTTAAGGTAGGGGAAGAAACACCAAAGGTAATGGCTTGGATTTCTTTTCCAAATCTGTTGCCAACCTTTTTTGTCAAAGAATGCCTGTTTGCACTTGCCTCAGCAGTTGGAAAACCACTTCATCTTGACATGGCAACAGTGAACAAAACCAGGCCTAGTTGTGCGCGTGTAAAAGTATTGGTTGATCTATTAGCAGACTTACCTAAGAAGGTGCGTATGGATATAGAGAATGATGTTACAGGAGAGGTGAGAACTGAATGGGTGAATATAAACTATGATTATTTGTCAAAGTAATGTAAGGAGTGTAAGTTGCAGGGCCATGATATGATGGAATGCTGGAGGCTTCATCCAGAATTGATGGAGAATAAAGCTACTGGGCAACATAATGGGAAGGAGGCTGGAAAACAGATGGATGCTAACACTAGTTCTGCAAATTTCAATCAACAAGGCCCGTTAATGGTGCTGTCGAGTGGAAAAGTAGTAGGTAATGTGACTGGCAAGGGGAAAGAACAGTGGAAAGAGGTAAGGGATAATCGAGCAAGAAGGGTTGGTATTATACAATCAGCAACTGGAAAAGAAATAGTTCCAGTAAACCAAGGTGAAGGTAATCAGATGCAAGTAGGAAACAAATTTGCATTACTAGAGGTGGAGGAAGTTGACAACGTGGATAATCCAGGTATTGTGCAACAAAGAGTGTAGGATGATCAGTTAGTAGTCATTAATGAAGTACAAGAAGGTATTCAGCTTGATAAGGTGTTTCCTAAAGGTATGGAAAAACAAAGGAATGGTAGTAACGAGTTTAAAAATAATAAGATGAATCCTATAGTTCCTAAATTTAATCTTGCAACTGGAGTGAACTCAGTAGCAACAATGATTAGCCCTATACAAGTTGGTCAAAGTGCACAAAATGATGGAGAAGAACCAGTGACAAAAGAGACAAGGACAGATGACCAAGCTAATAGAGAAACAACATCTCAATGGGTTCAAAGAGCTTTTATGGGTAGCATGGTTGCAACTAATACTTCATGTCAAGATGTGCCTTCACAGGACACTAGAGTAGAAGGGAAGTTAGCAACAAATAGGGACAAAGAACAAATTAGGGATACTGAATTTGAGAAGTTTAAAAGTAATGAGAAGGTTAAATGGCAAGGAGGTAGGCTATAGGCAGACCAAACAGAAGAGGATTCAGAAGAAGGAGAAATTCCGGAAGGAATGCAAAGTGAAGAGGAGAATGGAGGTGTTGTAGCAGATGATGATGATCAAAGTGTAAATGAAAATGTCATTGACACAAGGACAACTGTCTATCAGAGGTTAATAAACTTAAAAGGTGATCACAAACGACAAAATCAGATGATTGAGGAGCAGAACAGATTTGAATGAAATGGTACAATAGTGGTGGCTTCTAAAGCGTTTGATGTTAATGCCACTGATCCAANTTAAAAGGTGATCACAAACGACAAAATCAGATGATTGAGGAGCAGAACAGATTTGAAGGAAATGGTACAATAGTGTTGGCTTCAAAAGCGTTTGATGTTAATGCCACTGATCCAGGAGGAACAGCAAAGAAGATATGTGTTAATAATGCAGGAAATTCCATGACCAAAATAGGTGATATAGCTGGAAAGAATAAGATTCAAGGAACAACTGATATCAATGATCAATTGATGTCAAGTCAACTGATAAAAAGTGTTGGAGCATAGGTTGCGATTCCAAAGACCTCAACTTTTGCTACAAGAGTAGCACCAAAAGTAGAAATTCAATCTGATCAAGTAGCTAAGGACATGGATGAAGAGTCAGCAGCTCAAAACTTTCTTAATGTTGCTAAACAAGGAGATCTGTCTCCTAGGCAAATTGATAAAGTTAAATCTGCTACTAAGGGAAGGAAGAAGCAGAGTAAAGAAAATGTAAATGCTCCAACAAGTGGAGTTCAAACAAGAAGGACTCTGTCAAAATCTCAAATTCAGTAATGGATGCAATTATTTGGAATGTGCGATCTGTCAATACTATGCAAGCTTTTGAGAGATTGATCACAATGCATAGGCAACATCATTTTGAATTTATTGGAATTCTTGAACCAATGCAACAGTCAAACAAATTAGAGAGATATAGAAGGAGGATAGGTTTGGCTCAAGCAGTGGTAAATGTCTCAAATAAAATACGGGTTTTTATTGATGAAGTTTTTGAGGTGACAATTCTGTACAATATGACTCAACAGCTAACTTTGAAATTGAGACACACTGAAACTAAAGTGGAGCTGATACTCACACTGGTGTATGCAAAATGTGACAGCATTGAGAGAATAGAGTTGTGGGATTCACTCTATGCAATGTCTAGAGATATGGTTGTCCCATGGCTTGTAGGTGGAGATTTTAATGTGATTTGGGATGAAGAAGAGAAGTTTGGTGGACTCCAAGTATCTATTAATGAAGTAGATGACTTTAGACATTGCATTAACACTTGCAATCTATCAGATTTGGGATTCAAGGGGAGTATTTTCACATGGTGGAATGGCAGGGCAGAGGAGGATTGTATTTTTAAAAGGCTAGACAGATGTCTGGGCAATGAAGAACTCCAACAAACTTTCCCAGGCTTGGAGATTTCTCATTTATCAAAAATAGGATCTGATTATAATCCCATGCTCCTAAAATGTGACATTGAAACAGCCCCTATTAAGAAATCTTTTAGATTTCTAAATTTCTGGACAAAACATGAATCATTCAAACAAGTGGTGAAAGAGAACTGGAATGCAGACTTTATGGCCAGTCCTTTTATCCTATTCAACTACAAGCTTAAAAAATTGAAGAAAGCTTTATCGACCTGGAGCAGAGTTACGTATGGAGATATATTTCAAAAAATTGCTAGCTTGGAAGAAGTGGTCTTGGTGCATGAAAAGCAGTTTGAAGAATATCCGACTCAAATGAATAGAGCAAGGTTACACAAAGTCCAGGATGGAATGATTAAATACCTTGCAATTGAAGAGGAGTTTTGGATGCAAAAATCTGGAATGGCGTGGTTCAAAGATGGGGATAGGAACACCAAATTTTTTCATGCCCAAGTAAATGGTAGAAGGAAAAGGTTGAAGATCAGGAGAATTAAAAATAATGTTGGAAACTGGATTGAGGAGGAGGAACAAATTGCAGAAGAAGCTGTTGAATTCTTCAAAGACCAGTTCTGTGAGAGAATAGTTCCTACTGAATTTGGTATAATGGATCATGCACCATGCTTGGTGGATACAGAACAAAATGAGAAACTAATTAGTCAGCCTACTAGGGAAGAAGTGAAGCAAGCAGTATATGGATTGAATGCAGAATCAGCTGGAGGACCAGATGGTTTTACAGGAGCCTTCTACCATTCATGTTAGGACATAATTGGAGAGGACATATATGCAATGGTGTTGTCATTTTTCAGTGGACAACAATTGCCAAAATGTGTCACACACACAAATCTGGTATTGCTGCCTAAGAAGAAAGAAGTCAGCACATTTTCTGATATGAGACCTATCAGTCTTAGCAATTTCATCAACAAGATATTCTCGAGGGTACTTCATGAAAGGTTGGTGGGATTACTTCCTAATTTAATATCAGAAGAACAAGCTGGTTTTGTGAAGGGAAGAAGCATAGTGGAGAATGTGCTATTAACGCAGGAGATCATCACTGACATAAGGCTTCGAACCAAAGCAGGTCCTAATGTGGTCATTAAACTAGACATGACAAAGGCGTATGATAGATTATCTTGGTTGTTCTTAACTAAAATGCTAAGAAAACTAGGATTTTCAGAGAGATTCATTGGAATGATATATGATATAGTTGGAAATAATTGGTATTCTGTGCTCGTCAATGGCCAACCGTATGGTTTTTTCAAATCAACAAGGGGAGTTAAGCAAGGTGATCCACTATCACCTACGCTGTTTATACTAGCTGCTGAAGCTCTATCAAGAGGATTAAATGCGTTGCACTCGATCCAGTTGTTCCATGGCTTTGGTTTGCCCAAGTGGAGCCCAAAAATAAATCACCTAGCCTATGCAGATGATACAATTATTTTCTCCTCATCTAATGCCACATCACTTAGATTGGTAATGGAGGTCTTACATGCATACGAAAGTGCATCTGGTCAACTTGTGAATAAGAGTAAATCTGCAATTTATATGCATCATTTATCTGACAATGAGGTGATTAGAAAGGTTGAAAGGATAACTGGTATTGAAAGAAATGAATTTCCATTCACATACTTAGGTTGTCCAATATTTTATGCTCGAAGGAAAATGGATTACTATCAAGGTTTGATTAATAAAGTCCTCGATAAGTTACAAGACTGGAAGGGTAAACTGTTATCAATTGGAGGAAGGGCTGTGTTGATTGCAAATGTACTTCAAAGCATGCCAATACACCTCCTTTCAGCTGTCAATCCACCAAAATATGTGATCATCAAACTACACAAGATTTTTGCTAAATTCTTCTGGAGCAGTTCTATAGGTGGCAATAGCAGTCACTGGGCCTCTTGGACTACACTATGTATGCCGTGTGATGAGGGTGGGATAGGTTTTAGATCACTTCATGATGTATTGAAAGCACTATTCTGTAAACTCTGGTGGAATTTCAGAACAAAACCAACCTTGTGGAGTTCCTTTGTTAGTCAAAAATACTGCAAGAAGCATAATGCAGTAATTGTTCCATGGAAGGAGGGGTCACACATATGGAGGAAAATGCTGGAATGCAGAGATATTATTGAGCATCAGATCATCTGGAAACCAAAAATGGGCTCATCCTTATTTTGGCATGATAATTGGACAGGATTGGGAGCTTTGTATTTCCTAGTTCCTCAAGATTTTGGAGTCGATGACACCATTCATAATGTATTTGAAGTGGTGGAAAATGGAGCCTGGAATATACATCAATTATTAGAATTGTTACCAGAAGAGTTAGCAATGCACATTGTAGAAAGGATCTCACCTCCAGTACAAGAAAATGTTATTGATATCGCCTACTGGATTTTGGAAACTAGGGGCCATTTCACTATCAACTCTGCTTGGGAATACTTACGAAGGAGGGAAGATCCTAGAATGGCATGTAAGATGATTTAGGTAAGGGGACTTCCATTTAAAATTGCTTTCTTTATGTGGAAAGTTTGGAGAGCCAAACTTCCACTTGATGATTTCACGAGAAGATTGGGATACTACATGCCTTCGAAATGCTGGTGTTGTGCTGAACCTAAGGAGGAAACACTGGTCCATGTATTTTTTACATCAAAAACAGAAATCATTGTATGGAAATACTTTCTGGGGAGAGCAGGAATAGCTATAGAGGGTCTGAATATGCACCAAGCCATAACAAAGTGTTGGACAGCACAAGTCCTGTCAAGAATAAAGCCAATAATGCAGGATTTACCAGCGTGTATTGTCTGGGAGTTATGGAAGAGGAGAAACAATTTAAAATATGGAGAAATAGTATCAATCAACAGGGTCATACATCAAGTATCCACACATCTTCAATCCTTAGTACAAATAAGGAAGCCAGGGATTAAGGTACCTCATAAATGGCAGGAACTATTGGCAACACTGGAAAGGTACACACCAAGACTTAAAATCGATAAGGTCATTTGGGAGTTACCTATGGAAGATTGGATTAAGGTTAACACAGATGGAACATCCAGAGGAAATCCAGGGAGAAGCTCAATTGGTGTATGTGTGAGAGATGAAAGGGGTGATTTGAGGTATGCTCTAGGAATGGAGATTGCAGAGGGTACTAATAATGATGCAGAAGCAATAGCAATTGTGGAAGCTTTGAGAGCGTGTAAGGCACAGGGGTACTCCAATGTATGGCTCCAAACAGATTCTGTACTAATGAAGAACATAATAGAAGCAAAATGGAAACCTCCTTGGGGAATCACTGAACAGATGGATGAGATAAAGCAATTGATGGAGGAGTTTACCATAAGGGTATCCCACATATTTAGAGAAGGAAACAAACTGGCAGATCATCTTGCAAATTATGCACTAGATATAGGCATGATTGAGTGCAATCACTTCAGGCACTTAGACTCGCAAGGAAGAAGGATTTTAAATGAAGATAAGCTACAATGTCCACATATACGCGTAAAGGTTGCAAGAAATTAGAAACAACTGGACCTAAAAGGAACGTATATTGTGCAATTGTATCATACTACAATGAAACTCCATTGTCCAGAACGTCTAAGAGAAGTGGAAATAGAATAGTGGAATTGTTTGGGATTCAATGGGACACAGGTTCGAGGTATGGGCTGTAGGACAAGGTACACAAAACAGTGAGAGATGGGGTGTTTCAAAAATAAGAAGGCAGGGAGATACAGGGCAAAGGAGACATCATGTGGTCAAGCTGTACAAATCTGGTAGGAGGCGTACAATGACAACAATTTTTACACTAACTTTGTTTTCTTTTTTGCAGGAAACAGTATTGTGCTCATACCTTGTCACTCATTACGACTTCTAAGGGTGGTATTAACACTAGGTGTTCATTCCTTGGAAGAAGGAAAGGTGACAGGCATAAGTATGAGAAAGCAAATAGGGAATAACAAGTACTTAAACATTGGAAAACACTCGTGGAGGAACCTAAAGAAGACCACTATTGTGGTCGCATTACACAGGGTACATCACGAGGAATTCCAGTCAAAGAGCTTAAGACAAATGCAATGGAAGAATGGAAACAATCAAGGAAAAGGTAGGAGATTTCCAATTAAGGGAACAGTGCACATGTGCAACATAAAGATGCGATTTCAGCAGCAATGTACACAGATGAGCTACGAATCCAGCTGCTGGACAATCACTAATAGTGAGATGCATACAAGGATCACTCATGAATTATGGAGGACTAACGGCACAAACAACACAGTGTCGAGATGCTGGGCACTCTTGTCCTAGCACAGATAATGGAATGCAATTCATATTTTCAAAATACTGGTTATACAATGCTATCATATCAACCACATGCGCGCCAATGTAGAATATGGATATATTAGTTATGGGCTAGTTTTAATACAAGTCCGATATGGTTATTTTCATAGTTTTATTAGCTCAATTTGTAATATCAATTTTGGAGGTCACTAAGTCCATAATTGATAATAAGACCTATGTAGCTGACATAGATTATCGTCTTACTTCTAGTAGGACACTATGATACATTGTTTTATTTTATCTTTATATATAAAAACTAGCCCTAGGCACACTGCATAGTGGATTTGCTAAAAAAAAACCCAGTGGAAAAAAACCCACGCTTAGAGCTTAGGAGCTCTGGCGATAGGCGATTAGAGAAGACATCCGTGTGAAGCTTTTCGCATCACTGCCATGGCCATTCTGGCCAGTGGTGAGCCACCACCAATGGCTGGGCAGTCCACACAAGCACCTCCCATCCCTACCCAGCCTACCTTGACAACAAACAACAATAAAAAAACCCATGGATTACGCACAAGCAGTTAAACCTACGTCGACTAATACCATGCAGAATCATGTTGCGACTGTTGAGCCTATTGCATTCAGACGAGCAACGTTTCTTCAAGGACAACCATTGGCAAGGTTTACAGAATCATAAGTCGAAAGGATGAATATCATTGAAGGATTAAAATATGCAGTAGTGTGCAAATTTGCATATGGATGGCCTGAGTTGCAAGATTTACGTAAAATCATCCCTATGCAATGTGGAATCAAGGGTGAATGCAACATTGGATTCCTTAGAGATAGACATGTATTGATTCGACTAACATTTTGGCAAGATTTTATTGAATTTACGTCGAAAAGTGTTTATTACGTCAAAGACAAATTTGGCAATGAATTCCAATTGAGAACATTACTGTATGATGCAAAGTTTAAAGCTGGTGAGGAGACACCTAAGGTAATGGCTTGGATCTCTTTTCCCAATTTGTTGCCGACCTTTTTTGTCAAATAATGTCTATTTTCACTTGCATCAGCAGTTGGTAAGCCTATTCACCTTGATATGGCCATTGTGAACAAGACAAGGCCAAGTTGTGCGCGTGTGAAGGTGCTTGTTGACTTATTGGCTGATCTCCCTAAGAAGGTGAGAATGGATATAGAGAATGAAGTATCTGGGGTAAGAACTGAATGGGTGACTGTAAGGTATGATTACCTGCCTAAATATTGTAAGGAATGTAAGTTACAAGGACATGACATGAAGGAATGTTGGAGAATTCACCTAGAATTAATGGCTACAAAAAAAGTGGAAAACCAGGTTACAAAAGAAGCAGTGGTAGAAGCTAATGGTGCAAAAGATAATGAATCAGGTCCCTTGATGATTCTTTCGAGTGGCAAGGTGGTTGGCAATCTTAATCAACAATGGAAGGAAGTGAGGGATAACAGGAACAAAGGAAAGGATAAGGTGAATGAGGCTGTTAAAAATACTGGGCAACAAATGGTACCAGTGGAGCATAATGCTTTAATTTCTAAACAGGTACAAATTGCTAATAAATTTGCTATTTTAGAGGTTGAAAGCAGTGAAGCCAATGTGGATAATCAACTGGCTTTGGTAAATACTACTGGACAATGAGAAAGTTCCAATCCAAGAAGGAATAATGCACTAAACTCAACAGCACCAGTCTTTATCCCAAAAAATCCTGGAATTGATAAAACAAAAAATGGCAACAATGAAAAACATGCTATAGTGGGTCAGAGTTTGAATTCTGTAATTCCTATTGCCAATCCAAACATTTGGATTTGTAATCAAGATGAAGCAAGAATCAGGGAAAGAAGTGGTGATGGAAAGGGAAATAAGGAATCTACCTCACAGTGGGTTCAAAGGGCTTTTAATGGAACAGTTGCAATTAATACTTCTTGTCAAGAAGTTCCAACACAAGATACAGTGGTTAAGGGACAACTGATCAAAAATGTAGGCCATGATCAAGTGGAGGATGGAGACTTTGTGAGTTTCAAAAGCAATGAGAAAGTTAGTTGGAAAGGAGGCAAATTGTGGGCAGATCAGACAGAAGAAGAATCAGAAGAAGGAGAAATTCCTGAAGAGATGCAAAGTGAAGAAGAAATGGGAGGAGAGGTACATGAAGAGGAAGATCAGAGGTTAGATGAAATTATTAATGTAGTCCAATCCACAGGGAACATAAGCATAGTTCCTACAAAAATGATTAGTAACAAGGTAGATGGAATCAATGAAGCNCCTATCAAGAAGTCATTTCGATTCTTGAACTTCTGGACAAAGCATGAAACTTTCAAAAAGGTGGTGTTGGAAAATTGGAATGCTGATTTTACTGCTAGTCCTTTCGTGATTTTCAATCACAAGCTAAAAAAGTTGAAAAAAGCTTTATCGACATGGAGTAAGTCAACATATGGAGATATATTTCAAAGGATTGCTAGCATGGAAGAAGTGGTGAGAGTTCATGAAAAACAGTTTAAAGAAAATCCAACACAAATGAACAAAGTAAGACTACAAAAAGTTCAGGCAGAATTGATAAAATACCTTGCTNGGAGGTGGATAGCACTGCAGTGGATCCAGGAGGAACAGAACAGGGTGGAGTTGGTGGAAATGTTTCTAACAATCCAGAAATAGGTTGTGCAACAAGGAAAAAGAAACAATTGAATAACATGAAAATCCATGAAAACCCAGGTGAAACTGGTTTGAATACAGTTCAGAAGATTATCAAGTTGGAAGAGGGAAATCAAATTGAGAAAATAGACCGGATAAACAAAGAAGTGGTAGTTGCAGGAAGAATAAAAGAGTTGGGGGATATAGGTGATCATATGAATAATGGCATGGATGAAGAATCAACAGCTCAAAACTTCCTTAATATATCGAGGCAAGGAGATCTTTCACCAAGACAGATTGAGAGAGTAAAGAATGCTGCTAGGGGTAAAAAGAAACAAAGTAAGGATGTTCCTTCAGCTCCTACTGGAGGAGTTCAAACAAGGAGAACATTGTCTAAATCTCAGAATCATTAATATATGCAATCATATGGAATGTTAGGTCAGTCAACACAATGCAAGCTTTTGAGAGACTCATCACAATGCACAAGCAACATCATTTTGAATTTATTGGTATTTTGGAACCTATGCAACAAGCTAGCAAGGTGGAAAAATATATAAGGAGAATTGGTCTTGCCCAGGCAGTGGTGAATGTTTCAAATAAAATATGGGCTTTTATTGACGAAGTTTTTGAAGTGACAATTTTGTATAACATGACTCAACAACTAACTATGAGATTATTTCACACAGAAACGCATGTAGAGTTGATACTCACATTGGTTTATACTAAATGTGATGTTATTGAAAGGATAGAATTATGGGATTCTTTATATTTTATGGTTGTGGATATGACTGTTCCATGGCTAGTAGGTGGGGATTTTAATGTCATATGGGATGAAGAAGAGAAGTTTGGTGGACTGCCAGTGTCCATCAATGAAGTTGATGACTTTAGACACTGCATCAATACCTGTAATCTATCTGATTTAGGTTTCAAAGGGAGTATATTTACATGGTGGAATGGAAGGGCAGAAGAGGACTGTATATTTAAAAGGCTGGACAGATGTTTTGGTAATTTAGAGTTGCAACAAACTTTTCCAGGTTTGGTGATAAGTCATCTTTCTAAGGTTGGTTCAGATCATAGTCCTATGATGTTGAAATGTGACATTGAGTCTCCTCCTATCAAGAAGTCATTTCGATTCTTGAACTTCTGGACAAAGCATGAAACTTTCAAAAAGGTGGTGTTGGAAAATTGGAATGCTGATTTTACTGCTAGTCCTTTCGTGATTTTCAATCACAAGCTAAAAAAGTTGAAAAAAGCTTTATCGACATGGAGTAAGTCAACATATGGAGATATATTTCAAAGGATTTCTAGCATGGAAGAAGTGGTGAGAGTTCATGAAAAACAGTTTGAAGAAAATCCAACACAGATGAACAGAGTAAGATTACAAAAGGTTCAGGCAGAATTGATAAAATACCTTGCTATAGAGGAGGAATTCTGGAGACAGAAGGCTGGCATGAGTTGGTTCAAGGATGGGGATCGAAATACAAAGTTCTTCCATGCTCAAGTAAATGGTCGAAGAAGAAGATTGAAGATCCAAAGAATTCAAAACAGACTGGGCAACTGGATAGAAGAGGATGATCAAATAGCAGAAGAAGCAGTGAATTTCTTTAAGGATCAATTCTGTGAAGAAAGTGCTCCAACAGATTTTGGCATTATTGAATATGTTCCAACTTTGGTTACTATGGAACAAAATGATAAGCTAGTCAGTATACCTAATAGAGAAGAAGTGAAGAAAACAGTGTATGGATTAAATGGAGATTCTGCAGGGGGTCCTGATGGATTCACATGAGCATTCTATCACACATGCTGGGACATAATTGGGGAGGATATATATCAAATGGTGTTGGCATTCTTCAGTGGACAACAATTGCCAAAGTGTGTCACACATACAAACCTGGTGTTGCTGCCAAACAGGAAGGAGATCACTACGTTTTCAGATATGAGGCAAATAAGTTTAAGCAATTTTGTCAACAAGATCTTCTCAAGGGTGATACATGAAAGGTTAGTGGAGCTGATTCCAAATCTGATATCAGAAGAACAGGCTGGATTTGTGAAAGGGAGAAGCATAGTGGAGAATGTATTGCTAACACAGGAAATAATCACAGACATCAGGCTTCGAACAAAGGCTGATCCAAATGTGGTAATCAAATTAGACATGGCTAAGGCATATGATAGACTCTCATGGTTGTTTATGACGAAAATGTTAAGAAAGTTTGGCTTTTCAGAGAATTTTATAGGAATGATATATGATATAATTGGAAATAACTGGTATTCTGTGCTCATAAATGGTCAACCACATGGTTTTTCTAAATCATCTAGAAGTGTTAAACAAGGAGATCCTCTATCCCCTACGTTGTTCATCTTGGCTGATGAAGCTCTATCGAGGAGATTAAATGCCTTGCACTTGAAAAAAGAGTTCTGTAGATTTGGTATGCCCAAATGGAGTCCTAAGATAAACCACCTGGCCTATGCTGATGACACAATCATATTCTCTTCATCTGATGCAACTTCATTGAGATTGATAATGGAGACTCTTAACGCATATGAAATTGCATCTGGCCAGTTAGTAAATACAACTAAGTCTGCAATTTATATGCATCATTTGTCAGATCCACTGGTGATTGAGAATGTTGAACATATCACTGGTATAAGGCAACAAGAGTTTCCATTCACATATCTTGGGTGTCCCATTTTTTATGCTAGAAGAAGGATGGACTATTATCAAGGATTGATTTCCAAAGTCCTCGACAAGTTACAGAGCTGGAAAGGTAAGCTTTTATCAATAGGTGGAAGGGCAGTGTTAATAGCTAATGTACTACAAAGTATGCCAATCCACCTATTATCTGTTGTCAACCCTGCCAATTATATAATTATAAAACTCCATAAGATATTTGCCAAATTTTTCTGGAGCAGCACAGTGGGAGGTAGTAGCAGACACTGGGCATCATGGAATTCATTATGTATGCCATACGAAGAAGGAGGGATTGGATTTAGATCTCTATTTGATGTATCTAAGGCACTCTTTTGTAAGCTTTGGTGGAATTTTAGAACTAAGCCCAGTCTATGGAGTTCCTTTGTTAGTCAGAAGTACTGCAAAAAGCTTAATGCAATAATAGTTCCATGGAGAGATGGATCACATGTGTGGAGAAAGATGTTAGAGTGCATGGATCTAATTGAACATCAGATTCTGTGGAAACCAAGAATAGGATCATCACTTTTTTGGTTCGACAATTGGACTGGACTAGGTGTTG
>ML428704.1:41923-52311 GCA_005239525.1 Nicotiana knightiana | reverse complement strand
TTTCCTAGTGCCTCAGGAGTGGGGAATAGATGAAGATATTCACAATGTATCTGAGTTGGTGGAAAGAGGAGCTTGGGATGTAGAAAGACTGGTGCAATTACTTCCAGAGGACATTGTAATGCATATAGTAGAAAACATTACACCTCCAAATAGTGGAATTGTCCTAGACACTCCATATTGGATGTTGGATTGTAGGGGTAACTTTACAGTGAAATCAGCATGGGAGTATATTAGGAGAAGAGAGAATCCTAGGCAAGCGTATCAGATGATGTGGGTGAAAGGACTGCCTTTTAAAATATCCTTCTTCATGTGGAAATTGTGGAAAGAAAAATTACCTTTGGATGATTTTATGAGGAGGTTAGGATACTTCATGCCTTCAAGGTGTTGGTGCTGCGCAGAACCTAAAGAAGAATCACTGGTGCATTTGTTCTTTACATCAACAGCAGCCTCTTCTGTTTGGAAATTCTTTCTGGCTAGGGCTGGTATTAGAATGGACGGACTTTCTTTACACCAAGCTATTACCAGGTGTTGGACTGCCCAAGTGAAACCAAGGATCAAACCAATAATGCAAGCCTTACCAGCATGCATCGTGTGGGAATTATGGAAGAGGAGAAATAGCTGGAAACATAGAGAAGCTGTGTCTATCAATCGTGTGATCTATCAGGTTTCAACAACAATTTAAGCATTGGTTCAGATAAGGAAACCAGGTCTAAGAGTACCTCATAGATGGATGGAGATCTTACAAATGTTACAAAACTCTACACCCAAGCTAAAATATGAGAAAGTCCTGTGGGAATTGACTCAAGAAGGATGGATTAAAGTGAATTTAGATGGTGCAAGCAGGGGAAATCCAGGGAGAAGCTCAATAGGATTCTGTTTGAGAGATAAACATGGGGATCTGATTTATGCAAGTGGAAGGGAGATTGCTGATGGAACCAATAATGGAGCAGAAGCAGCAGCAATAGTAGAATCATTAAGAATATGCAAAGCAATGAATTATAGGCAAATCTGGTTGCAAACAGACTCGATGCTGCTCTTAAAAATTATTGAAGGAGTGTGGAAACCACCCTGGAGTCTAGTTGATCAAATGGAAGAGATATGGAGATTAAAGGATGAATGTATAATGAGGGTGTCACATATCTTTAGGGAAGGAAATAGGTTAGCAGATCATCTGGCTAACTATGCTTTAGACAGAGGAGATATAGAATGCCAAGATTTCTGGGAACTGGATACAATAGGTAGAAAGATTATTAATGATGATAAGGTGCAAAGTCCATATTTGCGAGTAAGGGTTGCAAATAACTGATGAGTGAAGAAGAGGAGTTAACTGGATTAGGAGGAACAGTGCAGTATATCATCATGCTCAAATCAATATTGAAGAAGAGCATGGTGATCCATTGGTTTATTAACATGGTTTGTTGTTTTGCAGGTACAATAACTGAGGTATTGTTCTATTTCGAAAGGGATCTCCAAGTGGTGGTATCAATGCTCTACATTCAATCCAAAGGAAGGACCTTAGATCTAGGAAATATCTTAGTAGCATGGAATATCATAGGAAGAAGGGTCAGCAGTAACAAGCCTAGAAAATATAAGAGAATTGGGCAGAGCTGGTGGAGCTGGAATGGGAACACTGCACTCATGGAAAATATGCCAAGAACACTTAAGAGAATTGGGCAGTATGATGAATTGAAGATGATGATGTTATATGCTCAAATGGACTTCTGTTTGACATCAAAACCAGACAATATCACAGTACAAAAGAAAATAAAGAGGATAGGAACAAGCTGGAGAAAAAGACATGAAAGAGAATTGGATAGTGTTGTATTCACAGAAGCTGGAGCATCAACAATGTTCAGAATGTTTAAGAGAATTGAACACAAGAAGTTACGAGTAAAATTGCTCAGACTGTGTAACAAAAATGAACAATTCGAGATAGATTACATAGGGATAGGTGGACATGGGAGTCAGCAACAATTCAATAATGATAACGGGATGAAAAGTTGGTTTAGAAACTTGGGGATCCCATCTGGTTACGTTGTACAAATCCTTTTGGACGAGTACAAGGTAATCATGTTTTTCACTAACTTAGTGTTCTTTTTTGCAGGAAACATTAGTATACTCATGTGTTGCCATTTAATACGACTTCAATGGGTGGTATTAGTACAATGTACTCATTCCCTTGAAGAAGGAAAGGTGGCATGCACAAGTATGGAAAAAGGATACTGGACAACGCGAGAGTCAATCAACACAATGACTATTTTTTATTCGAAACCAGAAACCATAAAGCCACAACAGTACACTGGGGATAATGCAGTAAGAAAAAGGAGATCAGCTGGAAGACCAGCTGCCACACACAATGATTCTTCAACACTTCTGGGGCGAGGCAGCAACGTCTGGAAGGAAGTAAGGATGGATATCAAGAATCCAAGACAATTATATCATCAAGTACATCAAGTAGTTACACTGGAATGCAAGCAAAAGAAAATTAGGCTGAAATGTTGAACGACAATGCACAGAAAACACAGGTTCTGGGGTTCGACAGTGTAGCATGCAACTAATAGCCACGAACATTAAGATATGGAAGGTAATTCAAGCAATGGATATGAACTACACAAGGAAGGAGCAGCATAGTTTGAGTGAACCTTTGAACAACAAATTTTATAGTTTCTTGGATAGTTTTATGCAATCGTTAGATAGTAGTGTTCATACTATTAGTATATCAGTGTGTAATATCAAGTGTGCGAGTCTCATGCCCAAACATGATAATAGGATCTACGTAGTAGGCATAAATTATGGTTTTGCACCTCGCAAGACGACATGATACTTTGTTTTATTTTAATATATATAAATAAATACTAGCCCTAGGCACTGCTTAGTGGATTGCTTAAAAAAACCCTAATACCAAACCAAGTGAGGCAGTGCAACAAGGAGCATCCAATACTCCTATTGATAGAAGGAAAGGTGAGGTAGGAAATAAGGAATCAACATCACAGTGGGTTAATCGTACATTTGGTTGTAATGTAGTGACCACTAATACGTCTGTTCAAGAAGTTCCATCACAGGAGACAAGGGTGGAAGGTATGTTAGCAAAGAAACAAGATAATTTGGCATACAAAGAAGTTGACACAGGAGATGATGTTTTTCAAGCAAGGGAAAGGGTTAAATGGACTGGGGGGAGATTATGGGTGGACCAAATTGAGACAGATTCAGAAGAAGGTGACATTCCAGATGGGATGCAAGCAGAAAAAGATTCAGACATTGATGTAGAAGAAGAGGAACAAAGTGTTAACGGTGAGGAGATTGCCAACAAAATTAACCAAGGGAAGGAGATGGACAAATCAGGAGAAGATCTAAGGAGGTGATATTATATTAGGGAACCCTAATGAACCAGGAAAACCTACACTATTGGTAGGAAACCCTAGGGGATCCACAATGAACCCTAATGACATCAATGTCAATATGGGTGATCTGGGTGGAACTATGGCAGCTGAAGCCAATTATAATAGCTCTAATATCAATATAGACAAAGGGGTAAAGAATGGGGAAAAGCAAACAACAATAGACCAAGCAATAGAGAAGACAATTCCAGTGGTAGATAAAGTGGTAACACAGCAGAAGCAAACAGGAAAACAACAAGTAATTCAAAGAGTAAACAATGAAGTCATACAAGCTGAAAGAGTTAAAAAAAGGGATACAGACCAAGGAGAAACATTTGGCAAAGATCTTGATGAATAATCTATTGCTCAAAATTTCAGAAATGTGGCAAGGCAAGGAGACTTATCTCCAAGAGTTTTGGACAAGGCAAAATCAGGAGCAAAAGGGAGAAAGAAGACAGTTAAGGAACCATCGAAGGAAGTCTCCATTATTCCCTCAACAGGGATGCAAACGAGAAGGACTCTTTCAAAATCAACCAACCTTTAATGGATGCACTCATTTGGAATATCAGGTCTGTGAATACCATGCAGGCGTTTGAGAGATTAATAACAATGCATAAGCAGCATCATTTTGAATTTGTTGGGCTAATGGAACCAATGCAACAAGCATGTAAATTGGAGAGGTATAGAAGAAGGATTGGCTTTGCGCAGGCTATTGCTAATGTTTCTAATAAAATATGGGTTTTCCTGGATGAAGTCTTTGATGTGGAGATTGTATACGATATGGTGCAGCAGCTAACACTTCGACTAGTCCACACTGAAACTCGAGTGGAATTGTTTTTAACATTAGTATATGCGAAGTGTGATGCTATAGAGAGGATTGAGCTTTGGGATTCCTTGTACAACTTATCCAGGGATATGACTGTCCCCTGGCTTGTTGGGGGAGATTTTAATGTGATCTGGGATGAGGAGGAGAAGTTTGGAGGATTGCCAGTGTCGATCAATGAGATAGATGACTTTCGTCATTGCATCAACACCTGTACTCTAACTGACTTAGGGTTCAAGGGAAGTATGTTTACTTGGTGGAATGGGATGGCGGATGAAGAGTGTATTTTCAAGAGACTAGATAGGTGTTTTGCCAATATGGAGTGTCAACAAGTTTTTCCTAATTTGGAGGTCACACATTTAGCTAGGATAGGGTCAGATCATAGACCTATGCTACTAAAGTGTGACATTGAAAAGACTCCAGTGAAGAAGACATTTCGATTCTTAAATTTCTGGGCAAAGCATGATACCTTTAGAGATGTGGTTAAAGAGAATTCNTCATTCCCTACCAGAGAAAATAGGGAAAGGTTACATAGGGTGCAAGCTGACATGTTAAAATATATGGCTATAGAGGAAGAATTCTGGAGACAAAAGGCTGGTATGCAATGGTTCAAGGAAGGTGATAGAAATACAAAATTATTTCATGCACATGTGAAGGGAAGAAGGAAGATGTTACAAATCAAAAGGATTCAAAATAGTGCTGGCAATTGGGTCGAAGAAGATGAAGACATAGCACAGGAGGCAGTACATTTCTTCCAGGATCAATTCACTGAGATTTCTATTCCTTCAGATTTTAGGGTACTTGACTTTGTACCTAATTTGTTACACAATGGGCAAAATGAAGAACTAATGAGGCAGCCAACCAAAGATGAAGTAAAACAAGCAGTGTATGGACTTAATGGTGATAGTGCAGGAGGTCCTGATGGATTCACAGGATGCTTCTATCATACTTGCTGGGACATCATTGGAGATGACATCTTCGACATGGTGAGAGCAGTGTTTAATTGACATGAAATGCCCAAGTGCATTACTCATACTAATCTTGTTCTACTGCCCAAGAAGAAGGAAGTCATCATTTTCTCAGACATGAGACCAATAAGCCTTAGCAACTTCTCCAACAAAATCATTTCAAGGGTCGTTCATGAAAGGTTAGTAGGCATACTTCCTAATATAATATCTGAGGAGTAAGCTGGTTTTGTTAAAGGAAGAAATATTGTTGAGAATGTATTGCTTACACAGGAGATTATAACTGACATTAGGTTAAGGACTAAGGCTGGACCTAATGTAGTTATAAAGTTGGACATGACGAAGGCTTATGATAGACTATCATGGCTATTTTTAACTAAGGTGCTGAGGAAAATGGGATTTGATGAGAGAGTTATAGGTCTAATATTTGGGATTGTATCCAATAATTGGTACTCAGTACTGATAAATGGCCAGCCATATGGTTTCTTTAACTCATCTAGAGGAGTCAAGCAAGGGGATCCTTTGTCTCCAACTTTGTTCATACTGGCTGCTGAGGCATTGTCAAGAGGTCTGAATGCTCTACATTCCAACACATACTTTCGTGGATTTGGGATGCCAAAGTGGAGTCCTAGAATTAATCATTTGGCATACGCAGATGATACCATTATATTCTCCTCATCAGACACAACATCATTAGGTTTAATCATGCAAGTATTGGGGGCTTATGAAGCTGCCTCTGGGCAGTTGATTAACAAGAGTAAGTCTGCTGTATATTTGCATCACTTGGTTGATTTAGAGGTGGTAAGGAAGGTTGAAAGAGTGACTGGAATTGCAAAGAATGAGTTCCCTTTCACATACTTGGGCTGTCCTATGTTCTATGCAAGAAGAAAACTGGAGTACTATCAAGATCTGATTACTAAGGTGATGGATAAAATACAAGGTTGGAAAGGGAAGTTGCTTTCAATTGGGGGTAGGGCTGTATTGATAGCTCATGTACTTCGAAGTATGCCTATTCACTTGTTATCAGCTGTGAATCCCCCTCAATATGTCATTAACAAATTGCACAAGATTTTTGCACAATTCTTTTGGAGCAGTAATGTAGGAGGAGCGAGTAGGCATTGGGCATCATGGGATACATTATGTAGGCCATTTGGAGAGGGAGGCATTGGGTTTAGGTCTCTACACGATGTATCAAAGGCATTGTTTTGCAAATTGTGGTGGAATTATAGAACTAAACCAAGCTTGTGGAGTTCATTCATGAGCCAAAAATATTGCAAGAAACTTAATTCAGTGATAGTTCCATGGAGGGAGGGGTCTCACATATGGAGAAAAATGCTTGAATGTAGGGATGCTATTGAACATCAAATCATATGGCACCCTAAGATGGGATCATCGTTATTTTGGTTTGATAACTGGACGGGACTTGGAGCTCTATATTTCATCGTTCCTTCAGAATTTCGTGTAGATGAAACTGTCCACAACGTCCATGATGTGGTGGAACATGGGAGCTGGAATGTGGATAAGTTACTGGGAGTTTTACCATTGGATCTTGCTACACACATATTGGAAAATATAAAGCCTCCAGGGATTGAAGATATTGTGGATGTTCCATATTGGATGCTAGAAGCTCGAGGAAAATTTAGTTTGAAATCAGCATGGGAATACTTGAGGAGAAGGAGTGATCCTCGAATTGCATATAAAATGATATGGGTGAAGGGGTTACCATTTAAGATATCATTTTTCATGTGGAAAGTTTGGAAAGCCAAGTTGCCATTAGATGACTTTATGAGAAGGTTGGGATACTACATGCCTTCAAGATGTTGGTGTTGCAAGGAACCTAGAGAAGAAACATTGACACACTTATTCTTTACTTCACACAATGCACAAGTAGTGTGGAAATATTTTCTTTCTAGGGCAGGTATCAGGGTGGAAAGATTAACAATGCATCAAGCAATAACAAGATGTTGGACAGCACAAGTACAACAAAGAATCAAACCAATTATGCAAGCACTTCCCTCTTGCATTATATGGGAGTTATGGAAAAGAAGGAATAGCTACAAGTATGGTGAGCCAGTATCCATAAGTAGAGTTATTTACCAGGTATCTTCGACTCTACAAAATCTTGTTAAAGCTAGAAAACCTGGACTGGTTAATGTACCTCACAAATGGCATGAACTACTTGATATGCTGGAGAACTATACACCTAAATTGAGAATGGAAAAGGTGATATGGGAAAGGCCAAATGAGGGGTGGTTAAAGGTGAACACGGATGGTGCCTCAAGGGGAAATCCGGGCAGAAGTTCAATAGGTGTGTGTGTTAGAGATGAATTAGGAGATGTGGTGTATGCACAGGGAAGGGAGATATATGAGACAACAAATTCAGTAGCTGAGGCAGTGGCGATTCTGGAGGCTTTGAAGATATGTGATGCCTATAACTTCACTAATGTGTGGATTCAAACTGATTCATTGTTACTGAAGAATGTTGTCGAGAAGGAATGGAAGCCACCATGGAGTATAGTGGCTCAAGTGGAGGAGATCTGGCAACTGATGGAAAGGGGTAATTATAAGGTTACTCATATATTCAGAGAAGGCAATAAGATGGCGAATCACCTAGCTAACTATGCCTNTCAATGAGGATAAGCTACAATGTCCTTATATAAGGGTGAAAGTAGCAAGAAACTAAAAAGTGAGGAGAAAGGGGGGAGAACGAGTAAGGAGATAACACTAGATCACTATGTACAAGTCCTTAGGGAGGAGTACATAGCGATGATCTTTTATACTAATTTGTGTTCTTTTTTGCAAGACTTTGTGTTCATGTCCTATCTCCAAATATGACTTCTATGGGTGGTATTAGTACTTGGTACTCATTCCCTTGAAGAAGGAAAGGAGATAGGCACAAATATGAGCATCAACTACTGGAAAGTTCAAAATGGTGATGTCTCCACACGCTAGAGCTGGCATGATATTAAGTAATAATTTAGGACACTACTGGCCTGATCCTTGATGAAGCACAACTATATACCAAGTGAGAGATCATGCAAGGCAAAGATGTCAACAAAACACAAAGGGATATCACACGAATATGGAGGCAAAGACTGCTTTACTGGAATGGCGTTAATCCAGGAAGGACTTGATTGTGAGAGGAATACAGGCTCATACAATACAATTCGGTGTAACACCCTAGCAAGGCAAGTCCATACACTCGCTAAGGAAGTCAGCAAAACAAGGATAACAATAGGTAAACCAAGGAGTACAACCAAAACTGGGAACAAATATCACATGATACATAGGAATGCAATTTTCCTATACTTTGGTTTTTCAGTTTGGGTGACAGGAGGTGATTTAAATGAAATACATATCTAGAAGACAATAAAGAAGAGGAGAAATGGTAGATGAAGCAAAGCTAGATTCGCAAATGCATTGAAGTGCAATTGGAATGAACAATGGTTCTATGTGAGGAGCATTGTATATCAACTATGTGCATACAGGTTGGGCGACTGGAAAACATATACTATGCAGGCGTTTGGCTTATTGGAAGCACCATTATGTCATAATAAATTAGTTGGTAAATGTAGGTATACCAGTTACTACTCTAGGTCCATTTGTGATACTAATCTTGGACAAATTATGTCCAATATTGGTAATAGGCTATATGTAATTCGTACCATACATTATCATCTCACTCATGGTGAGATAACTTGATATGTTGTTTAGTTTTCTTTATATATAAAAACGTGCCCTAGGCCCTGCCTAGTGGATTACCAAAAAAAAAAACCCTAAAGACGCTGCTCTCTCCTCTCTCCTCTCTTTCTTGGGCGACATGGAGAACTAAGGGCTGCCATGGACGTGCAGGCCTCTGCCCAGCTTCAAGCTGTGGGAGAGACGGATCCCATCCCTAAAACGAATACTTATGCTTCATTACTCACGTCAAAATCACAACCAGTAGCAAAAATAATCCTTAAACCAGTCCAGCATGTTCATGGACAGCTTATGATCCAATTTTCGTTTAAGGAACTGGAGGAATATGCAGTTGAAGAAGGTCTTCACCAAGCTGTAGTGATGAAGCTCTCATATGGTGCGCCAGATTTGCCGGAACTACGAAATTTAATTCCAACACAGTTTGGGATTAAAGGTCGCTGTTTGATCGGCTTGCTCGCGTTTCGAAAATTGTTAATTCGTTATGATGTTTATGACGATTTTGTAACAGTTCTTTCGAAGCAGGTTGGTTATTTACAGTACAAAGGACAACAACATCAATATCGTACATTCCCATGGACTCAAGATTACAATCCTAAGGTTGAGACGTCAAAAACAGTGGCATGGGTATCGTTTCCAGATTTGCCGACGAACCTGTTCGCCAAGAAACCTTTACTGTCAATCGCATCAGCTGCGGGAAAACCTATTGCAATAGACAAGGCCACACAATCTAGGACAAGACCTAGTACAGCTAGAGTTAAGGTAGTTCTTGATCTCCTTGACAAACATCCCAAAAATATGAAGTTACAATTTATCGACGACAAATCTAGTAAGGTTTTTGAGCATATACAGGAGTTTGTATTTGATAATCTTCCATCATATTGTAATGTGTGCAAACGACAAGGACATGCTGGTGAAGATTGTCGTTCATTGATTAAAAGGAATAGGGCAAATGATGATATGCAACAGGAGGAAAATTTGATTGATAGCACTGTCAATAAGGAACGTGTTCTGCCTACTGAAGTTTTGGCTTTAGCTGAGGAGATGAACAAGGTAGAAAAATTACAAGGGGATGCTAGGGACTATTTAAATGCTAAGTGGCAACAAAAAACTAATGCATCAAATCGTGCCGATATTCCAGTTGATCGATCTCTAGCTAGAGTCTCCAGTGCACTTAATTTGGTTAGTGAAACAGTGATGATGAAGGGGTCTGACCAGGTTGTTAATGCTGGGAATGTGGATGAAGGAGTTGTTGAGAATCGAGTGGAACATGTGATTTCTAAGAATGCCACAACTGATCGAGTTGCTGTCTCAAATACTAAGGGAACTGGTCAACAAATATATACTTCTAATTCGCAACATATAGCAGATGTTGATGGTGCTGTGATAGCTCCAGTTGCAGCAGCTCGTAATAATGTTGCTAAAGATCTGGAGGCTGCTACATGCCCTGCATCTGCTGGTGTCCATAAGGCTGGGCAAAAAATTGCTGAAGCTGGGTATCAAACAGTTAAAGGGTATGGAATGCAA
>ML428704.1:30291-40836 GCA_005239525.1 Nicotiana knightiana | reverse complement strand
TGAAGTTATAAAAGCTAATGTGAGGGATATGGTTATTAAATCCAAGTTTTGGGCAGATCAGAGTGATCATGATGATGATGAGGACTGGGGTATTGAATATGATGGAGGTTCGACTGATGACCTTGGACAAGAGAGTGATAGTGAAGACATGCACTTATATGGTTCACTATCGCTACCAAGGGAAGATGCTAGTGCAACTCCAAGCAAACTTAACTCCAATGCACCTGCCTTTATCCCTAGTAATACATCAGGTGTAGTAAGCAAAACTGGACAACAACAACAGTTTGCAATCACTACAGGAGCAGCAGTGACTCCAGTAACTCGAGGACAACAACAACATGCTAGTACAACACCTGGGATCACATTGGAGGATAAAAACGTACTTGATGCTCAGGTAAGTTATAAGCCCCTAAAATCTATCAATACAAAGCAGGTGGATAGTACTAGTCGTGTGAACAAGACGAACAATAAGCAGCAAGGCACACAACACAGTCAAAATAAGGCAGTGTTGGTAATTAAACACAATGAAAACGTGCTAACTGCACAGGACACATTCCAAAACTGGCCGAATTCAGGTAACGTGGGAAAAGACATATATGAAGATGGAGAGGAAGATGAAATTCTTCAAAAATGGAGGCAAGAGGCAGCAAAGAAAGGTGATTTATCACCTATGCATAGTGGACAAAACAGGAAGAATCATACAAGGAAGAAGAGCTGGGATGGTAGAGTGAACGAGGAAGCAATCATTAGGCGACTTCCGATGAGAGTTGCTAAACAAAAGCAGGCCAGCCAAACCACATCTACAAAGACCAATCGTTCAAAGAAAAAAGCATGAATTTTGAAGACATTTTGAAAAGGGATGATGAAGACTTCAAGAGTCTACAAATTAAAGATTTCACAACATTAGAGAAGAGGGAGCAGTATTGTTTCTCCTACATTTTCTTATTATACCATCACATTAGTATAGTTCTATGTAATATCATCACAGAGTATGTTATAAACTCTGTGATCATCATAGAATATCTAGTTCTAGCTAGTTCTTTCTTTTTACATGCATGCTAGTAGGTGAGGCTTTTTATTTGCCTCAATAGGATTAGTAAGGTAAGGTTTAGCCCAGTTTGTGTTGCTCTAGCCCTATGCCTTTGGAAAGATATCCAAATGGCTATGAGATTATATGCCCTCGTGAGACTTTGCCGGCATCTACACCATGATTCCTCTACATGAGGCTGCCATAAGGGCATTGTGAGGCGCAGAGGAGTGATTATGTAGCCAAGGCATAGAGGCAACACTACTGGTGTTATTGTCCCCCTTATTTGTACACTTCCTATGTGGTACTTTTTAGCTTTTTAGTATTAATAAAACTAGCCCTAGGCTCCTTCCTAGTGGATTTTCCAAAAAAAAAAAAAAAAAATCCTAAACCCCCAAAACCCTAAACCCTAAACCCAGAAACGCTCTCTCCCTCTCGTTTTCTCTCTAGCATGGCGTCTTAGGGTTCCCATGGATGCCAACTCCTCTCCCCAACCTTTGGCTGTGGGAGAGACGAATTTATACCCTAATCCAACTACTACATTCGCTACAAGAGTGCTCACAAACAAATCTTCTCAAAATCCAACAAAAACAATTCTTAAACCTATTGAAATAGTTCATGGAGAACCTACTGTTATGTTTACTATGGAGGAACTTGGAAAGTTCACTGTTGAAGAAGGTCTACATCAGGCTCTAGTATTAAAATTTTCGTTTGAAAGATTGGAGATGCATGAACTTCGAAAGTTCTTGCCAAAACTGCTTGGAACTCAAGGTCGTAGCTTGATCGGGTGGTTAGCGAGAAGACACATTCTCATCAGGTTTGATTTGTATGAAGATTATGTTGTTGCTGCTTCAAAAGCTGTTAATCATCTACTCGTTAATGGTGAGAACCATCAGTTTAGAATTTTTCCATGGACTCTTACTTTTAATCCAAAGGAAGAAACCTCTAAGGCTTTTGTATGGATATCTTTGCCTAACCTGCCGCCAATGCTATTTGCGA
Organism: Nicotiana knightiana; assembly: GCA_005239525.1. Taxonomy (NCBI): domain Eukaryota; kingdom Viridiplantae; phylum Streptophyta; class Magnoliopsida; order Solanales; family Solanaceae; genus Nicotiana; species Nicotiana knightiana. The sequence continues at coordinate 38,810 of ML428704.1, read as the reverse complement.
AACAATCCTTACTTTCAATTGCTTCAGCTATTGGTAAACCTATAGCTATTGACAAAGCTACACAAGAAAAATCGAGGCCGAGTACAGCACGAGTAAAAGTCGAGCTGGACCTACTTGATAAGAGACAGCATAGAGTAAGGATTCATTATGTTGATGAAAAAACTGGGCAGATTGTTGAACGATATCAGGAGATTGTGTATGATAATTTGCCTCAATATTGTTCTTATTGTAAGCATGAAGGGCATGGAGAAATTAGCTGTCGTTTTTTGCAAGAAAAGAATGACAATCACGATCATGAAAGGGCTACGTATGAAGGCAAGACTGTTGAGAAATATCAAGGTGATTTGAGGAATTTGTTGGATGAAAAGAAGAAGGTTGTTGATGTCTCTTCTACTCCTAATACAGGTGATCGTGTGAATGAGCAGCAGGTGAATCAAACAGCTGCTACACAGGTTTCAAAATCACATCAGGGAGCTCATGGGTATGCTGAAAATTCGATTAAGCCAACACATGTAGCAGCTGTCGCTACTACTGCTATAGTTCCTGTTGGAACGGCTTTTGCAAGGTTTTCTCAGGATATAGCCGGTGCTGGGCAGAGTAACTCACATCCAGTTGCAATGGATAATGTTGTGCATATGAGGAATCAACAGAAGAAGTCGGAGGCTGTGCAAAATATTGAGAAATCTAAACTCGAGGCGCAGCGGCACATGGAGGCTAACGAGCAGGCTGGTTTTCAACCTCCTGTGATTGATCAAATGTTAGCTGGTGTTACAACAGGTCTAAGTGTTGAACAAAAAGGGCAGGGGCAAACTAAGGTACATCAGTTTGCACATGAGAAGGAAAAATCTGGTGCGATAGATGGTGATCGACCTAATGTTACATTGGGCAAAACAGTTGATAAATCAACAGGTGTGGAAGCTAAAGATGATACTCAGCTCATTGCTCATCAATCTACTGCTGGTGCACAAATAGCTCTTTTGAAGAATGGAAGCGAGCAGGTTGTACAAAAGGAAGATCCAAAAAATGCTGCTGAACCTAAAAGTGACAAAGAGTTTCGTGATATTGGTTTGCAAGCTGAAAATTCCAGCAGTGACGGGGAAACTGCTGGACATGTTACTAGATCAAAGGATATTAAGTCTATGGACGATGAAATAGCAAGGAAATCAACTAGGGAAGACTGGACAATGGTGGTTCGATCTTGTACTAGGCAAAATACATCTCCAAAATGTCAAAAACAGCAGCAAACAGTGAGTGTTCCAGGTGGTCGAATTGCTGTCACAAAAGAATTTTGCTCGAATTCCTTTGATGCGCTTTTGCAATCTTCTCCAAATCAACATGTAGTTGTTCCAATAACGCATATATCCAACCCAGAGGTGACTAGAATAATAAAAGAATCTCAGATTGCTATGACGATGAATGTCAATCCCATGATCAAACAACCTTTGGTCACCTTGAATACATCAGCGCAGGAAGTTCCTTCCCAAATTGTGGAGTCGTTTGGAGAGCATAGTGGTGGTTCTGGACTGTGGATGCTGTCCACGGAAAATAACAACGAAATTATTCAAGGAAATGTGAGGGATATGGTTACTAAATCCAAACTTTGGGCTGATCAAAGGGAGGATGATGATGATGAGAACTGGGGTGCTGAAATTGCAGGGGATTCGACTGCTGAAGGTGAGCGATGTAGTGGAGATGAGGAGATGATTTCAGTTGGCTCACCTTTGCCAAAAAATGGCAGCAGTTCAAAGTTGAACTCAGGCAGCAAATTAAACCCAAACGCCCCAGATTTCATTCCTAAAACTAGGCAACAACAGAGTGAAACGATCACAACACCTGCTAGTTCGACGACAAAGGCAGTAGACAAGATTACTGGGCAGCATCAGCTAATCTCTAACACCCTAGCTGCTAATTGTGTGAGTGATGAACATGACGCAGTAACATTAACTCCTGGAAAGCAGCAGCCAATTGTGCCAAAGTCAGCAACAAAAGATGGGCAGCAACAAAAGAATGCAAACGCTCCAGTTATCAGCTTGGAGGAAAGAAAACTTTTGGACGCGATGGTGAAAGACGTAGAGTTACAGCCAAAAAAGGCAGTGTTTCCTAACAAGAAAGATGGAGCACTGGTGGCCCACGATCATGGAGCACTGATGGCCCAAGATTTGTTTCAAGATATGCCAAATCCTGTGATATTGGGGAGAGATTTTTACGAAGAAGGTGAGGAAGATGCAATGATGCAACAGTGCAGGGCAGAGGCAGCAAGGAAAGGTGATTTATCACCAATGCATAGTGGACAAAGCAAAAAGACACACACAAGAAAGAAGAGTTGGGATGGCAGGGTGAATGAGGAATCAAATATTAGGCGACTTCCTATGAGAGTCGCCAAGCAAAAACAAGTTGTCCCAACCACATCTACGAGATCCAACCTTTCAAAAAAGAATTCATGAATTTTGAAGACATTTTAAAGAGGTGTGATGAAGATGAAAAAGAAGTAAAAATTGAGGAAGCTACACGTTTGGAAAAGAAGCGACAAGATTTTAATTCCTACTACATTTTATTCTATCACTTTCTTAGTATTGTCAATTGTAATATCATCACAGAGTATGTTATAAACTCTGTGATGATCATAGAATATTTGGTACTTTCTAGTTCTTACTTTTTACATGCATGCTAGTAGGTGAGGCTATTTTTTGCCTCGGTAGGATTAGTAAGGTAAGGTTTAGCCCAGTTCGTGTTGCTTTAGACCTATGCCTTTTGAAATCCAGGCGGCTATGAGATTATAGGCCCTCGTGAGACTTTGTCAGCAGCTACACCATGATTCGTCTACATGAGGCTGCCATATAGGGCATTGAGAGGCGCAGAGGAGTGATTATATAGCCAAGGCATAGAGNTTTTTTTTTTTTTTTTTTTTGCTTTTATTATTAATAAAACTAGCCCTAGGCTCTTGCCTAGTGGATTTGCTTAAAAAAAAAACCTAAACCCGTGCATGTGAGATTTTCTCTCTGGCGACAGGCGAAAAAAAGAGAAGAAAATCGGCAGCTTTCTCGTGCACTTCCATGGCCACTCCGGCAAGTGGCGAGCCACCACCAGTGGCTGCCCAACCTCCACAACACCCCCCCCCATCACTACCCATCCATCTACGATCACAAACAACACCCCACAAGCCATGGATTATGCAAAAGCTTTGAAACCTACGCTGAAAACATCTGCCATGCACGATCGCACAGTCCCTGTCGAACCAGTGAGTTTTAGAAGAGCCACGTTCTTGCAAGGACAACCATTGGTTAAATTTTCAGAAGCTGAGGTTGAGCGTATGAATATTATGGAGGGATTACATTTTGCAGTTGTGTGCAAATTCTCGTATGGATGGCCAGAATTGCAAGAGTTACGTCGAATCATCCCTATACAATGTGGAATTAAAGGTGAATGTTCTATTGGATATTTAAGGGATAGACATGTATTGATACGCTTAACATTATGGCAAGATTATATAGACTTTACGTCGAAAAGCGTTTATTACGTTAAAGATAAGTATGGGCATGAATTCCAGTTGAGAACTCTTCTTTACGATTCGAAATTTAAGGTAGATGAGGAAACACCAAAGGTTATGGCCTGGATTTCTTTCCCCAATCTGTTGCCGACCTTTTTCGTCAAGGAATGTTTGTTTTCATTAGCTTCAGCAGTGGGCAAACCACTCCACCTGGATATGGCTACTGTGAACAAGACAAGACCTAGTTGTGCACGTGTGAAAGTGTTAGTCGACCTCCTAGAAGATCTTCCTAAGAAGGTTCATATGGACATCGAGAATGAACTTACAGGTGAGGTTAGAACAGAATGGGTAACTATAAAATATGATTATCTACCTAAGTATTGTAGAGAATGCAAATTACAAGGGCATGATATGTTGGAATGTTGGAGAATTCATCCTGAACTTTTGGCAACAAAGTCAGTCGAGCAACAGGTCTCAAGGGAAGCAGAGGTTCAACTTAATGTAGAAAAAAAAAGGACACAGGTACTTTGATGATCCTATCGAGTGGTAAGGTGGTTGGAAATGCAGGTCATGTGATTGGTAATGCTAAAGAACAGTGTAAAGAGGTGAGAGATCATAGAAACAAGGGTAAAGGAAAACAAGTTAATGGTGGTGAAAGAACTGGTCAGGAAATTGTTCTAATTGACAAACAGACCTTGGTTCCACAGCATTATCAGATTAACAATCAATTTGCAATACTGGAGGTTGAAAACAATGTGGATAATGAGAACAATAAACTTGCACTAGTTGAAGATAGTAGTGTACAAAACCAAATGCAGAAGGAAACAACTTTGAATGCATCAGCACCATCTTTCAAACCTAGATCCCCAAGAGCAGATAAAAGGAATAAAGGTCAGGGTGGAAATCAGGTCACAGCTGGTAAGAGTCTCAACTCAGCAACCCCTAATGCTAAACAAGGAGTAATTGTAAATGTAGACCAACAAGGAGATACAGACATGAGAAATAGAGGAGCTGAACAGCAGCCAAGGGAGTCAACTCAACAGTGGGTGCAAAGGACCTTTCAAGGTAATTTGGTAGCAACAAATACCTCTGTACAAGAGGTACCAACACAGGATACCAGGGTGAATGTGGCAATGGAACAAAATACAGTAAATGACCATGTGGAAGATCTAGACTATGAGCACTTCATAAGTAAGGAAAAAGTGAACTGGACAGGAGGCAGACTTTGGGTAAACCAAACTGAAGTAGATTCTGATGAGGGTGAGATTCCAGATATAATGCAAAGTGAAGATGAAGAGGGTGAGGATGCAGTAGAAGAGGAGGACCAAAGTGTGACTGGGGAAAAAACTGCACAACATCCTTCTAATCAATAGGTCATATCAGTCAAAGAAGTAGACAACATCAATATAGATAATGATAATACAAAAGGATATGAGGTAACTGAAATGGTGGATAAAGGGGGGGACATTCATAATATAGAACCAGGGGAAGCAGGGCAGAAAGAATCATTAGAAGAAACTGTCAACAAAGGAAGGAAGCAGGAGGCTTCAGAAATTGTTGTGAAAGTTGGACAGGAGAAAGGAAATAATGTCTTGAACCATATTATAAATACTACTGATATTAGTGTGGAGATGGTGAATACAGCAAAGGATCAGTTTATAGTCCCAGATAATGTAGAACTAGTACAAGTTGCAGAGAATACAAAATAATTGGAGTTGAATGAAGGGCAGGTTGGGAAAGATATGGATGAAGAAACTTCAGCACAAAACTTTCTTAATGTAGCCAGACAATGAGACCTTTCACCCAGGCACACTGATAAAGGAAAGCATGGGGAAAAAGGAAGAAGGAAAAACAACAAGGAAGTCCCTCCACCTCAAGCTGGAGGGGTTCAAACTAGGAGAACTTTAGCTAAATCAATAAATCAGTGATGGATGCATTGATTTGGAATGTTAGATCAGTTAACACTATGCAAGCATTTGAAAGGATAATTACAATGCATAAGAAGAATCATTTTGAATTTATTGGCATATTGGAACCAATGCAACAGCCAAACAAGATGGAGAAATATCGAAGAAGAATAGGGTTGGCTCAAGCTATAGTGAATGTGTCAAACAAGATATGGGCTTTTGTAGATGAAGTTTTCGAAGTAACAATACTGTATAATATGGTGCAGCAGTTGACTTTGAAACTTTTTCATACAGAAACACATGTAGAACTGATCTTAACTTTAGTGTATGCTAAATGTGACTCGATTGAGAGAATTGAACTTTGGGATACTCTTTACGCAATGGCCAGAGACATGAGCACACCATGGCTTTTAGGAGGAGATTTTAATGTGATTTGGGATGAAGAGAAGTATGGGGGACTACCTGTACATATTAATGAGGTGGATGATTTTAGACATTGTATAAATACATGCAATCTATCAGACCTGGGGTTCAAAGGGAGTATTTATACTTGGTGGAATGGTCGCTCAGAGGAAGACTGTATCTTTAAAAGGTTAGACAGATGCTTTGGCAATGCAGAATTACAACAGATTTTCCCAGGAATTGAGATCTCTCATCTCTCAAAGACTGGATCAGACCATTGTCCAATGAAGCTGAAGTGTGACATTGAAACTACTCCAATCATAAAACCTTTTAGATTCCTCAATTTCTGGACCAAGCATGATACATTCAGAGATGTTGTTAGACAGAACTGGAAGGCTGACTTCATGGATAATCCCTTTATTTTGTTCAATTTCAAGCTAAAAAAAGTTAAAAAGGCATTGTCCACATGGAGTCGAACAACATATGGAGACATATTTCAAAAGATAGCAAGTTTGGAAGAGGTGGTACTAGTGTACGAAAGGCAGTTTGAAGCTAGGCCAACACAACTTAATAGAACTAGATTGCAACAGGTACAGGCTGAGATGATTAAATACTTGGCCATTGAGGAACAATTCTGGAGGCAAAAATCAGGAATGATGTGGTTCAGGGATGGAGAAAGAAACACAAAATTCTTTCATGCTCAAGTTAATGGAAGAAGGAAAAGATTAAAGCTGACCAGAATCCAAGACAGTGATGGTAATTTGTTGGAGGAGGGTGTCCAGATTGCAGATGAGGCTGTGAAATTTTACAAAGATCAATTTACTGAAAGGCATGTACCTACTGATTTTGACATCCTAAGTCATGTGCCTTCCATGGTGGATAACGAGCAGAATGAAAAACACATGGCTTTACCAACAGCTGAAGAAGTTAAGCATGTTGTAATGGGACTAAATGCAGACTCAGCAGGAGGACCTGATGGGTTTACAGGAGCCTTTTATCATACCTGCTGGGATATAATTGAAGAGGATATGGTTTCCATGGTTAAAGCATTATTTTGTGGGCAGAATCTACCTAGATATGTGACTCATACAAACTTAGTATTACTGCCTAAAAAGAAAGAAATTAACACATTTGCAGACTTGAGGCCAATTAGTTTAAGTAACTTTGTCAACAAAATCTTTTCGAGGGTGATTCATGAAAGAATTGTTGACATGTTACCAAACTGGATCTCTGAAGAACAGGCAGGATTCGTGAAGGGGAGGAGCATAGTGGAGAATGTTTTGTTGACACAGGAGATTATAACAGATATAAGATTGAGAACAAGATTTGGATCAAACGTTGTGATCAAATTAGACATGGCCAAAGCCTATGATAGGTTGTCCTGGTTATTCCTGACCAAAATGGTAAGGAAGATGGGATTTTCAGAAATTTTCATTGGGCTAATCTTTGATCTGATTGGGAATAACTGGTACTCTATCTTAGTTAATGGTCAATCGCATGGTTTTTTCAAGTCATCAAGGGGAGTGAAACAGGGAGATCCCCTATCACCTACTCTGTTCATAATAGCTGCTGAAGCACTTTCGAGGGGGCTCAATGCATTGCATCAGAATAAACAATTTCACTGTTTTGGCCTGCCAAAGTGGAGTCCAAAAATCAACCACCTAGTGTATGCAGACGATATGATAATATTTTCTTCATCACATGCAAGATCCCTGAGGTTAATCATGCAAGTGTTACATGCGTATGAAACAGCTTCATGCCAGCTGGTCAACAAATCAAAATCAGCTTTCTATATGCACCACCTTACAAATGGTGAGGTTTTTAGAAAGGTTGAGAGCATAACAGGGATAAGTAATAAGGAATTCCCTTTAACTTACCTAGGATGCCCTATATTTTATGCAAGAAGGAGAATGGATTATTACCAGGATTTGATGAGGAAAGTGATGGATAAATTGCAGTCATGGAAAGGCAAGATACTCTCAATAGGTGGTAGAGCAGTTTTGATAGCTAGTGTTCTAAATAGCATGCCAATCCACTTATTGTCAGCAGTGAATCCACCTAGCTATGTCATTAATAGGCTGCACGAAATTTTTGCCAACTTCTTTTGGAGCAGCAACATATGAGGGAACTCGAGACACTGGGCATCATGGACTACAATGTGTATGCCAACTGAAGAGGGAGGTCTGGGGTAATTTTTCTGGTAAAACAACATGGGAATATATTAGGAAAAGGGATAATCTTAGGCAATCTTATAAAATGATGTGGGTGAAAGGACTGCCCTTCAAAATTTCCTTTTTCATGTGGAAGTTGTGGAAATCCAAGTTACCACTGGACGACTTCATGAAGAGGCTGGGATACTGCATGCCTTCACGATGTTGGTGTTGTGCACAACACAAGGAAGAAACATTAGAGCAGCTGTTCTTTACTTCTAATGCAGTAGTGATAGTATGGAAATATTTTCTAATGAGAGCAGGTATCAGAATGGAGGGGCTTTCACTACACCAAGCTATTACTAGATGCTGGAATGCCAAGGTATTGCCAAGGATCAAACCCATAATGCAGTCCCTACCATCGTGTATCATATGGGAATTATGGAAGAGGAGGAATAGCTGGAAGCATGGAGATGCTGTCTCAGTTAATCGAGTGATATACCAAGTGTCATCAACTATGCAAGCATTAGTACAACTAAGGAAACCTGGTATCAAGGTACCACATAAGTGGCA
>ML428704.1:0-26058 GCA_005239525.1 Nicotiana knightiana | reverse complement strand
AAACTATCAAGAGACATACAAGGTGTAGTTCCTGGGGTTCAAACGAGGAGGACCCTATCTAAATCCAATAATCAATTATGAAGGCCATTATTTGGAATGTGAGGTCAGTCAATACAAAAAAGGCATTTGAAAGACTGATCCTCATGAATAGACAACAGCACTTTCATTTTATTGGTATTATGGAACCAATGCAGAATGTTAGAAAACTAGAACGATATAGAAGGAAGATTGGTATGCTTCAAGCCTTTGCTAACATATCAAACAAGATTTGGTTTTTCGTTGATGAGTATCATGGAGTAGAGGTAATGATAAACACAGACCAATAAATGACCATGAGGATCATAGACATGGACACTCAAGTTGCTGTTATAGTCACCTTTGTGTATGCTAAATGTGATGCTAATTAAAGAATAGAACTTTGGGACACTTTGTACTATCTGGCTAGAGACATGACATTACCTTGGCTAGTTAGAGGTGATTTCAATGTTATATGGGATGAGGAGGAGAAGTATGGGGGTCTACCTGTGTCAATTAACGAAGTGAATGACTTTAGGCATTGTATGAATACCTGTAATCTCACTGACTTAGGCTTCAAAGGGAGTATATTTACCTGGTGGAATGGGAGAGCTGAGGATGATTGCATTTTCAAAAGGCTGGATCGATGCATGGCTAATATGGAACTCCAACAGTTCCTACCTGGACTTGAAGTAACTCACCTCTCTAAGATTGGGTTTGATCACAGTCCCATGCTGATAACATGTTCAGAAATGGTTGCACCAATTAAGAAATCTTTTAAGTTCCTTAATTTCTGGACAAAACACAATTCTTTCAAGGAGGTAGTAAGAAATAATTGGAAGGCAGATTTTGTGGGAGATCCATTCTATGTGTTTAATAATAAGCTGCAAAAATTAAAGAAGGCTTTATCAATTTGGAGTAGGGAGACTTATGGTGATATTTTCCAGAAGATAGCAAGTCTTGAAGAGGTGGTGATGGTACATGAATCAGAATTTGAAAGGAATCCTACTTACCAAAACAGAGAAAGGTTACACAAAATTCAAGCGCAATTGATCAGATATCTAGCAATAGAGGAAGAATTTTGGAAACAAAAGTCGGGGATGTCCTGGTTCCAAGAGGGAGATAGAAACACGAAGTTTTTCCATGCACAAGTGAATGGGAGAAGGAAGAAGCTACAACTAAGAAGAATACAAGATGATACTGGAATTTGGTTGGAAGAACCTGAAGCTATGGCTAATGAAGCAGTCAGATTCTACCAAACACATTTTCATGAGGAATCTGTTCCTACTGAGTTTGGAATTTTAGAACAAGTCCCTACAATGATCGATAACAATCAGAACTTACAACTAATTCAACAACCTACGATGGAAGAGGTAAAAGCTGTTGTGTTTGGATTAAATGGAGAGAGTGCTGGTGGTCCGGATGGTTTTACAGGGTGTTTCTTCCATTCATGTTGGGATATTGTAGGTGATGATCTTGTAAATATGGTAAAAGCTTTCTTTAATGGGCATGAGTTACCAAAACATATAACTCATACCAATTTGGTTTTGCTACCAAAAAAGAAAGAGGTGGTAACATTTTCAGATTTGCGACCAATTAGCTTGAGCAATTTTGTGAATAAAGTGTTCTCCAGAGTACTTCATGAGCGATTAGTTGGCATGATCCCTAACTTAATATCAAATGAACAAGCTAGTTTTGTTAAGGGTAGGAGTATAGTGGAAAATGTATTGTTGACACAAGAAATTATCACGGATATAAGACTTAGAACCAAATCTGGTCCTAATGTGGTTATTAAACTGGATATGACGAAAGCTTATGATCTCTTATCATGTTTATTTCTTACAAAAATGCTGAGGAAGATGGTTTTTGGCGAAAGATTTATAGGGATGATATATGGGATTGTGTCAAAGAATTGGTACGGTGCTTATCAATGGGCAACCACAAGGTTTTTTTCGATCAACTAAAGGAGTGAAGCAGGGAGATCCACTGTCACCTACCCTCTTCATTTTGGCAGCTGAGGCAATGTCTAGAGGCCTGAATGCGTTACATAGAAATCCAGACATTCGTGGATATGGAATGCAAAAATGGAGTCCCAAAATTAATCATCTTGCGTATGCAGATGATACCATAATTTTCAGTTCTTCTTATTCTACCTCATTACAGCTTATTATGGAGATATTGGCTGCGTATGAAACAGCTTCTGGGCAACTTATTAACAAGAGCAAATCTGCCGTGTACATGCATCATTCAGCCAGTTCTCAAGTCATTGATAAGGTTCAGAGGATTACAGGTATTCCTAGGCAAGAGTTTCCTTTTACCTATTTAGGTTGTCCAATTTTCTACTTGACGAGAAAGATGGATTATTACCAAGGTTTGATAACCAAGGTGCTGAATAAGCTACAGAACTGGAAGGGCAAACTGTTATCTATAGGGGGGAGAGCAGTGTTAATCACACATGTCCTTCAAAGCATGCCTATACATTTACTTTCATGTATTAATCCTCCAAAATATTTGATCAACAGACTTCATAAAATTTTTGCCCAGTTCTTCTGGAGCAATAAAGTGGGGGTATCGAGCAGGCACTGGGCATCATGGAACACAATGTGTTTACCATGTGAAGAAGGTGGAGTAGGCTTTAGATCACTTCATGACGTATCTACTGCCTTGTTTTGCAAACTATGGTGGAATTTTCGAACCAAACCTAGTTTGTGGAGCTCGTTCATGAGCCAAAAATATTGTAAAAAAATCAACCCCATAATTGTCCCATGGAGACATGGATCACATGTTTGGAGGAAAATGCTCGAATGTAGGGATATTATAGAACACCAAATTCTGTGGCAGCCTAGAATGGGATCAGCTTTATTTTGGTTTGAGAATTGGACGGGTCTTGGTGCACTGTACTTTGTCACACCTCCTGAATGTACATGTGAAGAATCGATTCATAATATTTATGATGTGGTGATTAATGGAGAATGGGATGAATAAAAACTAAGACAGATTTTGCCAGAAGAACTTGCCGAACATATTTTAGAAAACATTAAGCCTCCTGTTGCCAATGTAATTGATAAGCCTGTGTGGATGCTTGAAAATACAGGGGAATTTTCTGTCAAATCATCATGGGGGTATCTAAGAAGGAGACACGAGCCTTACAATGCCTAAAGGAACATTTGGATTAAAGGATTGCCTTTTAAAATCAGTTTCTTTATGTGGAAAGTTTTCAAGAATAAGCTGCCTCTCGATGATTTCTTCAAGAGATTAGGATACCTTATGGCCTCAAAATGTTGGTGTTGTGAGATTCCAAAGGAAGAAACTATGCATCATGTATTTTTTACATCAACTGCTGCTCGAACAGTGTGGAGATACTTTATGGGACATGCTGGAATTTCAGTAGAGGGGCTCAATGTTCATCAAGCAATCGTTAAATGTTGGACTGCAGATGTAGTGAACAGATTGAAGCCTATTATGCAAGCCTTACCCTCAGTAATAATTTGGGAATTGTGGAAGAGAAGGAACAGTTATAAATACGGGGATACAGTCACAGTTAACAGGGTTATCTATCAAATATCGACTACTATGCAATGCCTTGTTAAAGTTAGAAAACCTGACTTGCAGAATGCTCCTCATCGATGGCCTAATCTCTACAACTGTTTGGAGAAATTCATACCTAAGCTGTCATATACTAAAGTTTATTGGGAATTTCCTAGTCAAGGGTGGATTAAGGTTAACACAGATGGTGCTTCAAGGGGTAATCCAGGTAGAAGTTCGATAGGATATGTACTGAGGAATGAAGAGGGTGATATAGTTTATGCCTTTGGTAAAGAGATTTCAGAAGGATCAAATACAGTGGCAGAAGCAAAGGCAGTCCTGGAAGCTTTGAGGTATTGTGTGGAGAATGATTTTGTTTTAATTGAGTTGAACACAGATTCAATGCTCCTGAAAAAGGTCATAGAGGGGGAATGGAGATCACCATGGAATATCAGTGAAATTGTGGAAGAATTAAAGTACATGATGTCCAGAAGCAATGTAACAGTATCTCATACGCTAAGGGAAGGGAACAGTCTAGCGGATCATCTTGCAAATTATGCTCTAGACTATGGGCCAATCGAGTGTTTTTGCTTTCATGATCTGGATTCACATGGGAGGAGATTGGTTAACAGTGATAAATCTCAATGCCCCTACTTGAGAGTGAAAGTAACAAGGAGTTAGTGATGGATAGGGGAGGCAAGACAAAGGAGATGGAGAAATCAGAAGACTACAATTATACTTACCATACTCAAATTCATATGAAGGAGAGTATGGTGAGTACAGATTACACTAACTTGGGTGTCTGTTTTGCAGGTGTTTATAGCGTGCTTATGCCTTATCCTACGATGAAGATTCAATTGGTGGTATTAGTGTCAAACACTCAATCCAGTGAAACAAAATCACGGGTAGGCATAGGTACTAAAGGAAGGAATGATGCCCAGTTGTTTAGTTCATTATGCAGAGGATTCATTGGAGGACACAGGAACATATACACAACCATGACACAGACGTGCAACATCACTGGGAATTGCCCAGAAAGGTCTATTGGCAGATAGTTTGAGAAGGAATACAGGGAGTCAGGCAAGCATTAATGCAGCAATTCATGAGAGTTCATGTATTAGATGGAGACAACACTGTTATAAGATAGAAAAGTCCAGAGGATAGGCACTACAACAAGGATCGGCATAATCAACTCCTAAGGGAGAAGATTATGGTGATCAATTTTTATTCTAACCTCGTTTCCTTTTTTGCAGGAACAGTTACTGTATCTATGCCATATCTATTGAGGAACTACCAGTTGGTGGTATTAGCACAATGTGCTCATTCCGCTAGTAGTGAATCATGGATATGCATAAACATAGGAGCAAGGAGATACGAGAGGATAATAGGTGCTAAAATTGATGCCAAAACCTTGACGTGGAGGCTGCTATCAAGAGTCATATGTACCTATATCCTTACACACCCCCTAGAACTCAAGTATTATGACACACAACAACAGGGTCAAGTCACAAGTAAGGGCAGACACAAGCAGGACACGCGCACATGGAATCTTATCATCTGGAGTAAGGTGATGGGCAATTGTGTCCAGCAACTTCATGATCAACTCCTAAATGATCTAATGAGAGACAAGAAACCAGCAAGTAGATACAGTCACATTGCTCTTTACCTTGACAGAATTTCAGTGGTGTTATCAGTGCATACAGTTGAGCCAAAACCAGTGTGTGGAGGCACGAAACATCACACACCTATATAAGTGCAGTTGATATGCAATGCAAATTAACATACTGGATTCTACTTGAAGCAATGAGTATGAACTACACATGGATCGAGCAGTACAGCAAGAGTGATTATCAAGACAACAAGATTTACACATTATCTTGGATAGTTTTTATACAAATTTTAGACAGTGGCGTTCATAGTATAAGTATTTCAGTGGGTAATATCAAGTTTGGGATTTCAAGCCCAAAGTTGATAATAGGATTTATGTAGTAGGCATAAATTATGGTTTTGCACCTTGCAAGACGACATGATACTTTGTTTAAAAAAAAATAAAAAAAAAAACCTAATACGAAACATTGACACACTTGTTCTTCACTTCACACAAAGCACAAGTAGTGTGGAAATATTTTCTTTCTAGGGCAGGAATCAGGGTGGAAGGAGTAACAATGCATCAAGCAATAACAAGATGTGGGACAGCACAAGTACAACATAGAATCAAACCAATTATGCAAGCACTTCCCTCTTGCATTATATGGGAGTTATGGAAAAGAAGAAATGGCTACAAGTATGGTGAGCCAGTATCCATAAGTACAGTTATTTACCAGGTATCTTCGACTCTACAAAATCTTGTTAAAGCTAGAAAGCCTGGACTGGTTAATGTACCTCACAAATGGCATGAACTGCTTGATATGCTGGAGAACTATACACCTAAATTGAGAATGGAAAAGGTGATATGGGAAATGCCAAATGAGGGGTGGTTAAAGGTGAACACTGATGGTGCCTCAAGGGGAAATCCGGGCAGAAGTTCAATAGGTGTATGTGTTAGAGATGAATTAGGAGATGTGGTGTATGCACAGGGAAGGGAGATATATGAGACAACAAATTCAGTAGCTGAAGCTGTGGCGATTCTGGAGGCTTTGAAGATATGTGATGCCTATAACTTCACTTATGTGTGGATTCAAACTGATTCAGTACTCCTGAAGAATGTTATCGAGAAGGAATGAAAGCCACCATGGAGTATAGTGGCTCAAGTGGAAGAGATCTGGCAACTGATGGAAAGGGGTAATTATAAGATTACTCATATATTCAGGGAAGGCAATAAGATGGCGGATCACCTAGCTAATTATGCCCTTGATGTGGGGGAAATGGAGTGCCATGGATTCTGGGAACTGGATGTTCAAGGGAGAAGAATCATCAATGAGGATAAGCTACAATGTCCTTATATAAGGGTAAAAGTAGCAAGAAGGTAGTGAGGAGAAAGGGTGGAGTAGGAGTAAGGAGATGACACTAGATCACTATGTATAAGTCCTTAGGGAGGAGTACATAGTGATGATCTTTTATACTAATTTGTGTTCTTTTTTGCAGGAATTTGTGCTCATGTCCTATCTCCAAATACGACTTCTATGGGTGGTATTAGTACTTGGTACTCATTCCCTTGAAGAAGGAAAGGAGACAGGCACATATATGAGCATCAATTACTGGAAAGTTCAAAATGAGGATGTCTCCACAAGCTAGAAGTGGCATGACATTAATGAATAAGTTAGGACAATACTGGCCTGATACTTGATGAAGCACAACTATATACCAAGTGAGAGATCATGCAAGGCAAAGATGTCAACAAAACACAAAGGGATTTCACAAGAATTTGGAGGCAAAGACTGCTTCACTGGAAAGGCATTAATCCAGAAAGGTCTTGATTGTGAGAAGAATACGGGCTTATACAATACAATTCGGGATAACACCCTGGAAAGGCAAGTTCATACACTAGCTAAGGAAGTCAGCAAAACAAGGATAACAAGAGGTAAACCAGGGAGTACAACCAAAACTGGGAACAAATATTACATGATACATAGGAATGCAATGTTCCTATACTTTGGTTTTTCAGTTTGGGTGACAGGAGATGGTTCAAATGAAGAAATACAGCCCCAGAAGACAATAAAGAAGAGGAGAAATGGTGGATGCAGCAAAGCTAGATACGCAAATGCATTGAAGTGCAATTGGAATGAACAAGGGTTCTATGTGAGGAGCATTGTATCTCAACTAGCATATAGTTTGGGCGATTGGAAAACATATACTACTCAGGCGTTTGGATTATTTGAAATGCCATTATGTTATAATAAACTAGTTGGTAAATGTAGGTATAACAGCTACTACTCTAGGTCCCCTTGTGATGCTAATTTTGGACAAATTATGTCCAATATTGGTAATAGACTATATGTAATTCGTACCATACATTATCATCTCACTCATGGTGAGATAACTTGATATGTTGTTTAGTTTTCTTTATATATAAAAACTAGCCCTAGGCCCTGCCTAGTGGATTACCAAAAAAAAAAAAAAACCCTAAACCCAAACCCAAAACCCACGCGTGTTTTAGCCGAAAAGGAAAAAATGNAAAAAAAAAAAAAAAAAAACCAACCCCTAAACCCAAACCCACACTAAAAAAAAAAATGTGAGAGTCTAGAGAGAGAGACTCTGGAGATTGGTGACAGGAGAGAGACTGCTGCAGCTTCGTCGATCACTGCCATGGCCGGTGGTGAACCACCCCCTGTGGTCACACTGTATCCCCAACCACTCCCTAACACTGCCCAGCCCTCAACGACTCCAAACAACATCCCTCAAACCAGGGATTATGCGAAAGCATTAAAAAATACATCGAACCCTACTGCCATGCACGATCGCACAGCAACAGTAGAGCCTATTGCGTTTAGGCGAGCAACTTTCTTGCAAGGGCAGCCACTGGTTAACTTCTCAGAAGCTGAAGTTCAGCGTATGAATATCATTGAAGGATTAACTTTTGCAGTTGTGTGTAAATTCTCTTACGGATGGCCAGAATTGCAAGAACTACGTCGAATCATCCCTATGCAATGTAGAATTAAAGGTGAATGTTCAATTGGATATCTTAGGGATAGACATGTTTTGATACGATTAACACTTTGGCAAGATTATGTAGATTTTANTTTCAGTTGAGAACGCTTTTGTACGACTCAAAATTTAAACCAGGGGAGGAGACACCTAAAGTTATGGCGTGGATATCCTTTCCCAACTTGTTACCAACATTTTTCGTCAAGGAATGTCTGTTCTCATTAGCTTCAGCAGTCGGTAAACCAATACATCTTGATATGGCTACTGTGAATAAGACTAGACCTAGTTGTGCGTGTGTGAAGGTGTTAGTCGATCTCCTAGCAAGTCTTCCTAAAAAGATTCGTATGGATATTGAGAATGAATCAACTGGTGAGGTTAGAACTGAATGGGTAACAGTTAAATATGATTATCTTCCCAAGTACTGTAGAGAATGAAAATTACAAGGCCACGACATGCTGGAATGTTGGAGGATACATCCTGAGCTTATGGCAACAAAAAAGGTAGATCATGTCTCAACTGAAGCAGTGGTTGCAGCCAATGTAGAAAAGCAAAATAAAACAAGCCCGTTGATGATATTAACGAGTGGTAAAGTTGTTGGTAACGTAGGGCAACAATGGAAAGAGGTGAGGGATAATAGAGGTAAAGGAAAGGAGAAGGGGACTGATGCTGTTAGTAAATATGGACAAGAGGTTGTTCCAGTCGAAAAACAAAATGCTATGGTGCCTGAGCAAGTACAAACTTCCAATCAGTTTGCAATATTGGATGATGATAATGGTGAGGTAAATGAGAACAACCAGTTAGCTTTCATTGAGGAGAAGTCCGGGCAAACAGAAAAATTTGGTACAAAGGAAACATCAGTTTTGAATCCAGCAGCTACATCTTTCAAACCACATTCACCAGACAAAAGGGTTGCAGATGTAACAAGGAAAAGTATTACTTCAGTAGCTCCAATAAATACTTCAACACCAGACAAAAGAATGCAGGAACAGAATAATCGAGAATCAACTGCTCAATGGGTTCAAAGAGCTTTCAAAGGGAATGTAGTTGCAAAAAATATGTCATGTCAAGAGATTCCTTCTCAGGATACTGGAGCTGAAAGAATTTTAAATAAGGATCAAATAGAAGATTCTGACTTCGATAAATTCAAGAGTAATGAGAAGGTTAGGTGGAAGGGTGGTAGGCTTTGGGCTGATCAAACAGAAGAAGACTCAGAGGAGGGACAAGTTCCTGATGAGATGCAAAGTGAAGAAGAATTGGTAGTAGAAGAAGAAGAGCAAAGTGTGAATGGAGATGCCAATGTAACAAACAATACAGGGGAACATATATTAAACCAATCCAAAGATGTAATTCCTACCAAGGTGAACCTGATCAATAATGAAGGAGATAAGGCTAAAGCAGTAGATAACAAAGTAATAGATAGCAACATGATTGATCCAGGAGGTACAGGGCATAGAGGTGTAGCTGATGATGTGGAAATGTCATTAGTAGACCATGACAGAAGTGCGACTGATTTTCATGTTCCAAACAATGCTGTTATTTTGAAAGCACTACATGTTCATAACATGGATGCATATGGGCAACAGGCAATTGCTGGTATTCAAATAACAAAAGAAATTGTAAATGTAGTAGAGGAAAAAGAATTGGAGACACAAAAGAATCAAATTAATGATCTTGATGAGGAATCCTATTCTTAAAATTTCCTTCATGTTGCTAGGCTAGGGGATATTTCACCTAGGCAGATTGAAAAAGGGAAATCAGCTAATAAAGGTAGGAAGAAACAAGCAAAGGAGAATTCTAAAGGTCCAACTAGTGGAGTACAAACGAAAAGGGCTCTGTCTAAATCCCAAAACCAATAATGGATGCTATTATTTGGAATGTCAGATCAGTAAACACAATGCAAGATTTTGAGAGGTTGATCAAATTGCACAGACAGAGACATTTTGAATTCATAGGAATCCTGGAACCTATGCAACAAACTAGCAAAATGGAGAGATATAGAAGCAGAATTGGCTTGGCTCAGGCAGTAGTGAATGTTTCAAACAAAATCTGGGCCTTTATTGATGAAGTTTTTGAAGTTACAATACTGTATAACATGGTACAACAGTTGACTCTGAAGTTGTTTCACACAGAAACTCATGTAGAACTAATACTCACTCTAGTTTATGCCAAATGTGATTCAATAGAGAGAATAGAACTGTGGGATTCAATGTATGCAATGGCTAGGGACATGACATCACCATGGCTCGTTGGGGGTGATTTTAACGTCATATGGGATGAGGAAGAAAAGTTCGGAGGTCTGCCAGTGTCACTAAATGAAGTGGATGATTTTAGGCATTGTATCAATACTTGTAACTTGACAGATTTAGGATTTAAGGGTAGTATTTTTACCTGGTGGAATGGAAGATCGGAGGAAGATTGTATTTTCAAAAGGCTGGATCGATGCTTGGGAAATATAGAATTGCAACAGACATTCCCAGGCCTGGAGGTAACTCATTTGTCCAAAATAGGATCCGATCATTGCNGATTCCTCAATTTTTGGATAAAGAATGAGACATTCAAAGATGTTGTTAGGGAGAACTGGAAGGCGGATTTCAGTGCCAATCCATTTGTATTATTCAATTATAAACTGAAGAAAGTAAAGAAGGCATTATCCACATGGAGTAGAACCACTTTTGGAGATATATTTCAGAAAATTGCAAGTATGGAGGAAGTGGTGCTAGTGCATGAAAGACAATTTGAAACCAATCCTTTGCAAATGAACAGAGTAAGATTACAAAAGGTGCAAGCTGAAATGATAAAATATCTAGCATTAGAAGAGGAATTCTGGAGACAAAAAGAAGGTATGGCCTGGTTCAAGGATGGGGATAGAAATACTAAATTCTTTCATGCACAAGTTAATGGAAGAAGGAAAAGATTGAAGATACAAAGAATCAAAAACAGTATGGGCAACTGGATAGAAGAGGATGAACAAATAGCAGATGAGGCAGTGAACTTCTTCAAGGATCAATTTAGTGAGGACTCAGTTCCAACTGAATTTGGCATTATTAATCATGTGCCTAGTATGGTGGATGACGAACAAAATGCAAAACTGGTTAATCTCCCTACTAGAGAGGAGGTGAAAAAGGCAGTATTTGGTTTAAATGGGGAGTCTGCAGGAGGTCCAGATGGGTTTACAGGAGCTTTCTACCACACATGCTGGGAAATAATTGGAGATGATATTTATGGAATGGTCTTGGCATTCTTCAGCGGACAACAATTGCCAAAGTGTGTTACACACACAAACCTTGTACTGTTGCCAAAAAAGAAGGAAGTTAGTACATTCGCAGATATGAGGCATATAAGTCTAAGTAATTTTGTCAACAAGATTTTCTCAAGAGTGATTCATGAAAGGCTGGTGGAGTTGAGTCCTAATTTAATTTCAGAGGAACAGGCTGGGTTTGTGAAAGGGAGAAGTATTGTGGAAAATGTTCTCTTAACTCAGGAGATAATCACAGACATAAGGCTTAGAACGAAAGACGGCCCCAATGTTGTAATTAAATTGGACATGACAAAGGCATATGATAGATTGTCATGGTTATTCTTAACCAAAGTGTTAAGGAAACTTGGATTTTCAGAGATGTTTATAGGTATGATTTATGATATAATAGGGAATAACTGGTACTATGTGCTTATAAATGGGCAACCATATGGTTTCTTCAAATCATCTAGGGGTGTCAAACAAGGTGATTCACTGTCTCCAACTCTATTCATATTAGCTACTGAAGCTTTGTCGAGGTTTAAATGCTTTGCATCTAAATAAGTATTTTCGTGGATTTGGATTGCCTAAATGGAGTCCAAAGATAAATCACCTTGCGTATGCTGACGATACAATCATTTTCTCGTCATCTGATCCTGCTTCACTTAGAATGATAAGGAAGTGTTACATTCATATGAAATTGCATCTGGACAGTTAGTGAACAAAAATAAGTCTGCCGTATACTTGCATCATCTAACAGATAGGGAAGTGGTTGAGAAAGTGGAATATATCACTGGCATTGGGAAACAAGAGTTTCCTTTCACATACCTTGGTTGTCCCTTTTTTTATGCTAGAAGGAAACTGGACTACTATCAAGGTTTACTGTCGAAGATATTGGATAAATTACAGAGTTGGAAAGGGAAGTTGCTCTCTATTGGTGGAAGGGCAGTGTTGACAGCCAATGTTCTTCAGAGCATGCCAATACATCTAATGTCTGCTGTTAATCCACCAAAGTATGTGATCACCAAACTTCATAAGATTTTTGCAAAGTTTTTCTGGAGTAGTTCAATTGGAGACAGCAGCAGACACTGGGCATCTTGGAATACACTGTGTATGCCTTATGAGGAAGGTGGAATTGGATTTAGGTCTCTCCATGATGTATCTAAAGCACTCTTCAGCAAATTGTGGTGGAACTTCAGAACTAAACCAAGTTTATGGAGCTCCTTTGTAAGTCAAAAATATTGTAAGAAAATGAATGCAGTAATTGTCCCATGGAAGGAAGGATCACACGTGTGGAGGAAAATGTTAGAGTGTCGAGACATCATAGAGCGTCAAATAATATGGAAGCCTAAAATGGGATCATCTCTGTTTTGGTATGACAATTGGACTGGATTGGGAGCTTTGTATTTCCTAATACCATCAGACTTTGGTATTGATGAGAGTATTCAAAATGTATCTGAGGTAGTGGAAAATGAAATATGGAATGTAAATAAACTACTGGAACTCCTTCCAGAAGATTTGGCATTACATATTGTGGAAAACATCAGACCTCCAGTTCATCAAAATATGCTCGATGTGCCATTCTGGATGCTGGATAATAAGGGACAGTTCACAGTTAAATCTGCGTGGGATTATATTCGAAGAAGGGATAATCCTAGTATGGCGTATAAGATGATATGGGTGAAAGGACTTCCATTTAAAATTAGTTTCTTTATTGGAAGGTCTGGAAAGATAAATTACCACTGGATGATTTCATGAGGAGACTGGGTTATTGTATGCCTTCTAAGTGTTGGTGTTGTGCAGATCCATCTCAAGAATCACTGGTACATGTTTTCTATACTTCTAAGGCTGCTAATACTGTGTGGAAATACTTTCTGAGCAGAGCAGGTATTGTTGTGGAAAGACTGGCGTTTCATCAAGCAATTACCAAGTGTTGGACAGCACAAGTAGTACCAAGAATAAAGCCAATTATGCAAGCACTTCCAGCATGTATTGTATGGGAGTTATGGAAGAGAAGAAATAGTTTGAAATATGGAGACATTGTATCAGTTAGCAGGGTAATATATCAGGTATCAACGACTCTTCAAGCTTTAGTGCAAATGAAAAAACCAGGCGCAAGAATAACTCATAAAAGGCATGAGTTATTGCAAATGTTAGAAAATTACACTCCAAAGTTGAATTTTGAAAAGGTAACATGGGAATTGCCAGAGGAAGGATGGGTAAAAGTAAATACAGATGGAGCATCGAGAGGTAATCCGGGGAGAAGTTCAATTGGATACTGCTTAAGGGATGAAAAAGGAGATGTCAGTTATGCTGTTGGAAAGGAAATCATAGAAGGAACAAATACTGAAGCAGAGGCCTTAGCTATTCTGGAGGCATTAAGGAAATGTAAGGCATTAAAATATACAATAATTTGGCTGCAAACAGATTCACTGCTTATGAAAAATGTCTTAGAAGGAATTTGGAAGCCACCATGGTGCATTATTGAATATGTAGAGGAGAGCAGGAAGTTGATGGATGACGCTGAAGTAAAGGTGACACACATTCTTAGAGAAGGAAATAGATTGGCAGATCACCTAGCCAACTATGCTCTTGAGGTTGGAGGAATAGAAGGATATAAATTCTGGGACATAGACTCTCATGGCAGAAAGATAATAAACGAGGATAAGATGCAATGCCCACGCCTAAGAATAAGAGTTGCAAAGAAGTAAATTGTGAAGAAGGGAGAACAATGGGGAGTCCAGTGGGAATCAGATCAACAATGCAACATGCTCAAACCTGGAAAGAGGAGGGAATGGGGAATACTTGTTTAACTAACTATGTGTTTTATTTTGCAGGTACCATCACTGTGCTATTGTCATATGATCTAATAGAATTCCATTTGGTGGTATCAATGCTTAGCATTCATTCCAAATGGAAGAACATTAGTCATAAGCAATAGTACAGAAAAGAATAACAGAAAGATCTAATGGAAAGAGAAAAACTGGAAGGAGGGAGGGGCGATGGAGATTTGCAGTTTCTAAATGTGATGTTCACTGGGAGGAGCCTCATAAATATAGGTGATGCAAGGAAAAGTTTCATAGACATGACCAGCACACATATACCTCAAAGCAACATTCATCAACTAGATTCATGGAAAGTCTTGGTCGACAGAAATGATATGCAGAAGGACAGGTACATCACAATCCAATTCAGTGGCCACATCAAACAAGGTCAAACATCTGTCTACTGGACATCGAGCAGTACTCATGATCCTTCCAATGCGCGTAATAATGTGTAGAGATCACAGCACAATTTGGTTGAATATGGTTAAGCAAATCTGGGACTACAGCAAGCAGATACAGTCACATTGCTCATTGCCTGGACAGTTTCAGTGATGTTATCATAGTTGAGCCAAAACCAGTGAGTGGAGTCACGGATGAAACACTATAAGTCAAGTCGATATGCAATGCAAATTGATATACTGGATTCTAATTGAAGCAGTGAGTATGAACTACACATGGATCGAGCAGTACAGTAAGAGTAATTATCAAGACAACAAGGTTTAAACATTATCTTGGATAGTTTTTTATACAAAGTTTAGACAGTAGTGTTCATAGTTTTAGTATTTCAGTGTGTAATATCAAATTTGGGATGTTCAAGCCCAAATTTGATAATAGGAGTTATGTAGTAGGCATAAATTATGGTTTTGCACCTCGCAAGACGACATGATACTTTGTTTTATTTTATTATATATAAATAAAAACTAGCCCTAGGCACTGCCTAGTGGATTGCTTAAAAAAAAAAAAAAACCCCAACCCCTACGCTTTTGAGAGCTCCCAAGCTCTGGCGACAGGCGATATTGAGAACTACTGCTCGAAGCCATCTTCTTCACTGTCATGGCCAATTTGGCCGGTGGCTGGGCTGCCATCCCAACCACCCCCTAACGTACCCCAGCCCACAACGAATCCAAACAACACATCGCACCCCATGGATTATGCCAAAGCTTTGAAACCTACGATGATCAACACGACCATGCATGCTGTCGAGCCAATTCCAGTGAGGCGAGCCACGTTCCTTCAAGGGCAACCCATGGTGAAGTTCATGGAGTCAGAAGTTGAACGTATGAACATCCTTGAAGGTTTGAAGTTTGCTGTTGTATGCAAATTTTTGTGTGCATGGCTAGAAATCCAAGAATTACGTAGAATTCTACCCATGCAATGTGGAATTAAGGGTGAGTGTAACATTGGATTCCTTAGAGATAGGCATGTATTGGTTAGACTGACTTTGTGGCAAGACTACATAGATTTTACGTCGAAGTCAGTTTATTACGTTAAAGACAAGTTTGGGCATGAATATCAGTTGAGAACACTGTTATATGATACCAAGTTTAAGGCAGGCGAGGAGACTCCTAAGGTGATGGCCTGGATTTCCTTTCCAAATCTATTGCCAACCTTCTTTGTAAAAGAATGTTTATTCTCTCTAGCTTCAGCAGTTGGCACCCCATTACACCTTGATTTGGCCACTGTTAACAAGACGCGACCTAGTTGTGCTCGTGTTAAGGTGCTAATGGATTTATTAGCTGATCATCCAAAAAAAGTTCGTATGGATATTGAGAATGACGGTACTGGTGAGATAAGGACAGAGTGGATTACTATTAGATATGATTACTTACCTAAATACTGTAAGGAATGTAAACTGCAGGGTCATGATATGGTAGAGTGCTGGAGATTACATCCTGAACTTATGGAGAATAGGGGGGATGAACAGACTGGAGGTAAGGAACCAGTGGTGCAGGGAAACAATGTAAGAGGTAATCAAAATGCTCCTGTTATGATTTTATCAAGTGGTAGAGTTGTTGGGAATGTGGGTGCTCAATGGAAAGAAGTTAAGGACAATAGAGGTAAAGGAAAGGAGAAACAAGCAGAGTGTGTTACTAAAACTGGACAAGAAATTGTTTCAGTTCATAAAGAAAATGCTATGGTACCACAACAAGTTCAAACTACAAATCAGTTTGCAATATTGGAGGTGGAAAGTGATGAAGTCCAGGACCAAAATCAACTAGTCTTGGTTGATGGGAATACAGACCAAGCATCAGTACAAAATGTTGTGGGCATATCAAAGTTAAACTATGTCGCACCATCTTTTAAACCAAAATCACCTAGGATGGATAAGTCAAAGAAAAAGGATGATACAGTGCTTAACACAACTAGGAAGGGTATATGCCCAGTTGCTCCTAATTCCAAATCAATTGCTCATAATAGGAATACTACCAATCAG
Source organism: Nicotiana knightiana (assembly GCA_005239525.1). NCBI lineage: Eukaryota > Viridiplantae > Streptophyta > Magnoliopsida > Solanales > Solanaceae > Nicotiana > Nicotiana knightiana. The sequence goes on along the minus strand of ML428704.1, from coordinate 9,440 downwards.
GAAGAAAACAGACAGAAGGAGAACACAAGGGGAGATAACCAACCAAAGGAGACTACTGCACGATGGGTTCAAAGAGCTTTCAATGATAATATGGTGGGCATCAATACATCATGCCAAGAGGTCCCAACTCTAGACACTAGAGTTGATGCAGAACTGGGAAACAGAGTAGATAATGATCAAGCTGAGGATCCAGACTATGAAAAATTCAAAAGCAATGAGAGAGTCAAGTGGAAAGGTGGTAGACTATGGAATAACTAGACAGAGGTTGACTCAGAAGAAGGTGAGATTCCTGATGAAATGCCAAGTGAGGAGGAAGGTGGAGGAGATGTAGATAATGAAGAGGATCAAGGTGATAAGGATTCCAGTAAAGAAAACCAGCTTAATGATGAACAAAGAATAGCAAGTCTCAAAACATTCGATATACAGGTACAAGGAAAGGGTGACAATGAGGAAATATGTATTTTGGAAGATCCTGGGGATCCTGGGGACCCAGATGGGGCACTAGATATGATAGTTGAGAAGACAAAAGCTGGAGGCATTGACAAATCAAATGCCAGTGCAAAAGGAAAAAGAGAAATAGCTAGTAAATTACAATTGGAAGCTGGCATTGTTCCAGGAAATCAATCCCAAATTGAGGTTAATAAAGGGGACAGAAGCTTGACAGATATGCAGAAGAATACAGATAATTTGGTAGCTGGGGAAAATATTATACAACATGATCATGCCAACGAAGATATGGATGAGGAGTCCTCAGCACAAAATTTTCTCAATGTGGCTAGACAGGGAGATTTATCTCCAAGGCACATGGAGAAAGGGAGATCAACAACCAAAGGAAAAGGAAAGCAAGGGAAGGTTGCAGCAATAGCATCAACAGGAGGAGTACAAACTAGGAGAACACTCTCTAAGTCTCAAAATCTTTGATGGATGCATTGATATGGAATGTAAGGTCTGTCAACACGATGCAGGCCTTTGGAAGGTTGATAACAATGCACAAAAAATACCATTTTGAATTTATAGGAATTATGGAGCCTAAGCAACAAGCTAGCAAGTTGGAGAGATACAGAAAAAGAATTGGATTAGCTCAGGCAGTAGTAAATGTCTCTAATAAAATTTGGGCTTTCATTGATGAAGTTTTTGAAGTGACAATTGTATATAATCTGGTTCAGCAGCTTACGCTAAAACTTTTTCATACTGAATTTCATGTGGAACTCATGCTCACACTGGTATATGCCAAGTGTGATGCAATAGAAAGAATAGAGTTATGGGACTCCATGTATGCCTTAGCTTCTGACATGACACTACCATGGCTTGTGGGGGGTGATTTCAATGTCATTTGGGATGAGGAGAAGAGTTTGGGGGTTTACCAGTGTCTATTAATGAGGTTGATGACTTCAGGCACTGCATTAACACATGTAACTTAGCAGACTTGGGATTTAAGGGTAGTATATTCACATGGTGGAATGGAAGAGCTGAGGAAGATTGTATTTTCAAGAGACTGGATAGGTGCCTTGGAAACATTGAACTACAACAGACCTTTCCTGGTCTAGAAGTCACTCACTTATCTAAAATTGGTTCTGATCATTGCCCTATGCTTTTGAAATGTGATATAGAAGTCACACCAATCAAGAAACCATTCAGATTCCTTAATTTCTGGGTAAAACATGATACATTCAAGGAGGTGGTCAAGGAGAACTGGACAGCTGACTTTAGTGCTAATCCTTTTGTGATTTTCAATCATAAACTGAAAAAGCTTAAAAAAGCATTGTCCAGATATTGTAAAAATACATATGGGGACATATTTCAGAAAATTGCTAGCTTGGAAGAAGTCGTGATGGTTCATGAAAGACAGTTCGAAGCTGCTCCTAATCAGATGAATAGGCAGAGATTGCAGAGAGTACAAGCTGAAATGATCAAATACTTGGCACTGGAGGAACAATTCTGGAGACAAAAAGCTGGCATGAATTGGTTCAAAGATGGGGATAGAAATACCAAATTTTTCCATGCTCAAGTCAATGGGAGAAGGAAAAGGTTGAAATTAAACAGAATAAAAGATAGTTCTGGGAACATGATTGAAGATGAGGAGCAGATTGCAGTCGAGGCAGTCAAATTCTTCAAGGAGCAATTTTGTGAAACTGTGGTACCAACTAACTTTGATATACTTAACTATGTGCCCAGCATGGTTAATGAAGATCAAAATGAACAACTTATGAGTATGCCTACTAAGCAGGAAATTAAACTGGCAGTGTTTGGTTTTAATGGTGATTCAGCTGGAGGTCCAGATGGATATACAGGAGCCTTTTTCCACTCTTGTTGGGATATAATTGAAGAAGACATATACAACATGGTTCTAGCCTTCTTTTGTGGACAACAGCTGCCTAAATGTGTTACACACACAAACGTTGTCATGTTGCCCAAGAAGAAGGAGGTTAATACATTTGCATATTTGAGACCAATCAGCCTGAGTAATTTTGTGAATAAGATTTTTTCAAGAGTAATCCACGACAGAATGGTGGGGATATTACCTAGCATGATTTCAGAAGAACAAGAAGGATTTGTTAAGGGAAGGAGCATAGTAGAAAATGTGTTACTAACACAGGAAATCATAACAGATATAACGCTCAGGACCAAGGCAGGTCCAAATGTAGTAATTAAATTGGATATGGCAAAGGCGTATGATAGGCTTTCATGGTTGTTTCTCACTAAAATGTTGAGGAAGTTGGGATTTGAAGAAGGTTTCATAGGTATGATTTTTGACTTGGTTGGGAATAACTGGTACTCTATCCTGGCGAATGGGCAGCCTCATGGACTCTTCAAATCATCGAGGGGAGTCAAACAAGGTGATCCTCTGTCACCTACATTGTTCATTTTGGCTGCTGAAGCATTATCTCGAGGATTGAACTCTTTACATCAACAACAGCAATTCTGTGGATTTGGTCTTCCTAAATGGAGTCCAAAAATAAACCATCTATCCTACGCAGATGACACCATTATCTTTTCTTCTTCTGATACAAGTTCACTAAGACTAATTATGAGTGTCTTAAGTTCATATGAGGCAGCATCTGGGCAACTGGTGAACAAAGATAAATCTGCAATATATATGCATCACTTGGTAGAGGATGAGGTGGTGCGAGAAGTGGAAAGAATTACTGGCATTGCACGACAAGATTTCCCATTTACATATCTAGGTTGTCCAATTTTCTACGCAAGGAGAAAAGCTGATTATTATCAAGGAATGATCACAAAAATAATGGACAAACTTCAGCCGTGGAAAGGAAAATTGTTGTCCATAGGAGGCAGAATGGTACTGATCAAAAGTGTTCTACAGAGCATGCCAACTCACTTATTATATGTTGTGAATCCCCCTAGTAATGTGATCAATAAACTACATAAGATTTTTGCGCAGTTTTTCTGGAGCAGTAATATAGGAGGTACCTCAAGGCATTGGGCATCATGGGCAAACTTATGTATGCCAGTTGAAGAGGGAGGTGTTGGCCTCAGGTCACTTCACGATGTGTCAAAGGCATTTTTTTGTAAACTTTGGTGGAACTTTCGAACAAAACCAAGTTTATGGAGCTCATTTATGAGTCAAAAATACTGCAAGAAACTAAATGCAGTCATTGTGCCTTGGAGAGATGGATCACATGTATGGAGGAGGATGATTGAATGCAGGGAAATTGTAGAACATCAAATACTATGGAAGCCACGAATGGGGTCTGCACTTTTTTGGTATGATAACTGGACGGGATTGGGAGCTCTTTATTTCCTAATACCTCAACAGTTTGGAGTGGATGAGGAGATCCATAATGTGAGTGATTTTTTGGATAATTCTGCTTGGAATGGAGATAGATTACATATGGTTATACCAGAAGAATTTGCACAACACATCATATATAATGTCCCACCTCCAGTAATGCAAAATACACTAGACATGCCCATCTGGATGCTGGAAACAAGAGGTAATTTCAGTATCAAGTCTGCATGGGAGTATCTGAGAAGGAGAGACAATCTTATCTTGGCATATAAAAGTATGTGGGTAAAGGGATTGCCATTCAAGATTTCTTTCTTTATGTGGAAGGTTTGGAAAGCTAGATTGCCTTTGGATGATTTTATGAAAAGACTGGGATATTGTATGCCATCTAAATGTTGGTGCTGTGCTGAGCCCAAGGAAGAAACATTAGTGCACCTATTTTTTACATCGAATGCTGCTAAAACAGTGTGGTCACTCAAAGAGCTGGAATTTCAATAGAAAGTTTGATACTACACCAAGTTATCACTAAATGCTGGACTGCTCAAGTTATTCCTAGAATTAAGCCAATAATGCAGGCCCTCCCAGCATGTATTTTGTGGGAATTGTGGAAGAGGAGAAACAGTTTGAAATATGGGGAGGTCGTCTCAGTCAATCGTGTAGTATATCAGGTATCTACAACTTTACAAGCATTGGTACAAGTAAGGAAACCTGGACTAAATGTACCTCATAGTTGGTCTGAATTACTCAATATGCTATAGAAGTACACGCCTAAACTTAAACATGAGAAAGTGATATGGAAATTCCCTGAAGAAGGATGGATTAAGGTGAACTGTGATGGTGCAAGCAGAGGAAATCCAGGTAGAAGTGGTATTGGATTTTGTCTTAGGGATGATAGGGGTGATGTCAAGTATGCAGCAGGAAGAGAAATTGAGGAAGGTTCAAATAATGAAGCAGAGGTCAAGGCCATGGTTGAATCATTGAGGGTGTGCAAGGAGATGAATTATTTGCAGATCTGTTTGCAAACAGATTCGATGCTACTAAAGAACATAATAGAAGGATTGTGGAAACCTCCTTGGATTATTATAGACCAGATTGAGGAGATAATGAAATTTAAGGAGGAACTCAATATTAAGGTTTCCCACACATATAGAGAGGGAAATAGACTAGCTGATCACTTAGAAAATTATGCTCTGGATGTAGAAGACATTGAATGCTATGACTATTGGGAGCTAGATGCAATTGGTAGGAGGATAGTCAATGAGGACAAACACCAATGGCCATTTCTCAGGATCAAGGTTGCAAGAAATTAAATGAAATAAAGGGGAAGGAAGTGAAAGGAAAAGGCTACCTGAAAGGTCATGATTATCATACTCAAGAGGAGAGTGTGGTGATCTATTTTGGAGCCTTAAATTATGAAGCATCTGATGGCTATGAACAAATCAGTAATGAGGAATTGATGGTTGTCCATTTTTACACTAACTTTGTTGTTTGTTTTGCAGGTACACTTTCAGTGCTATTGTCCTTTACCTTGACAAATTTTCAGTTGGTGGTATCAGTGCCTAGCACTCATTCCACTGGAAGGACAGTCAAGGTAGGCAATAACATTGTATTGAGAAATGAAATACAACAGGAAAAGGAGAGGCTGCAGTCATGGGATACAAAATATTGGGAGGTAGGAGAGGTAAAGGAGGAGAGTATCAAAGCTAAATCAATCAAAGGAACACTGTCTAGAATGTTTAACAGAACTGGACAGTATGGACAAGGGAGAATAAGGGTAGGGGCCTTAGAGCTTCCAATCAAAGAAAACATAGAGGTAGAAAAATGTAATACAAAAATATCAATGTCCAGAAAGCCTAATCGAAGTGGACAAAAGGGAAAGGAAAGGAGTATACTACACTGGGAGATTTGCAGAATTAAAAGGAAGAGTAATTTTTCATTGTCCAGAATGTTTAATCGAATTGGACAATACAATAAAGGGGAGATTGTTGAATCTGGGGTTTTAGGACATCATAAATATAATCCAAATCACAGGGAGATTTTTATATTTAGAAAGAAAGTGACAAGAAGATGCAGGGCAATGGAATCATGTGTCCAAGATGTACAAATCCTCTTGGAAGAGTACAAAGAGAACACTGGTTTCACTAACATTGTTTCTATTTTGCAGGAAAATACTGTACTCATACATTGTCACTCTTTTCGACTTCCAAGGGTGATATTAGCACTTGTTGCTCACTCCCTGGAAGAAGGAAAGAGGACATGCATAAGTTTGAGAAAGAAAAGATGGAAGAATGAGTCCTCATACACTGCGCAACAGTAGTTTTGAACTGTAAACATGGACTTGTGGGATCAATGCATCTTAATGCATAACAAACAGATTACACATGATCAATACCATGTTGAAAGCATCTAAGGAAGGAGGATATGAGGGTGGTATTAACAGTTCCTGCTCATTACAGGGACATCAGGTATAAGAAGGAAAACATGGAAATCAATACCATGTTGAAAGCATCTAAAGCTAGGTAATCCACAAGGCAAAGGACAACCACAAGATTCATTGGAGGACACAGGAATATATACATAACCAGGACATACGCGCGCAACTAAGAACAGGTACTCATGAACCAAGCAGTGACACAAATGCAAGAAGTCTCGACACATGCGCGACAATATAGAATATGGATATTAGTTATGGGCTAGTTTTAATACAAGTTTTATATGGTTATTTTCATAGTCTTATTAGTTCAAATTGTAATATCAATTGTGGACCTCACAAGTCCATAATTGATAATAGGACCTATGTAGTTGACATAGATTATCGTCTTACCTCTAGTTGACATAGATTATCGTCTTACCTCTAATAACCCTCCAAGATATAGGGAGGTTATTGGTTCATATTCTGCTGAAGTGAGAAAGCTGAGCAAGATTATGTTGGGTCTGGTAAGTGAAGGAGTAGGGTTGGGAGCAGGGTATTTTGACAAAGATCTAGGACAGACAATTGTTACCGATCACTACCCAAAATGCCCAGAACTAAGTTTAACATTGGGAATTGGTGGACATTGTGATCCTAATCTCATAACTATACTCCAACAACAAGTATATGGACTTCAAATATTAAAGGATGGGAAATGGATTGGTGTGGAACCTCTACCTCATGCACTTGTTGTCAATTCTGTTTTAGCTCTTACGGTGATTAGCAATGGGAAGCTAGAAAGTGTAGCACATAGAGTGGTGACGGACACAAATCAAGCACGGACATCCATTGGTACTTTTATTTGTCCAGAAGAGGTCGTTGATCCTGCAAAATCACTTGTTGATTCGTGCAATACTCCATTGTTCAAATCAATCTAATGGAGTACTGAACTTATTCCCTATTACCTCACTAAGAAATCAGTGTATCGCGCAGCATTGGAGCCTTTTAAGGTTCATGTTTAAGCATTTTGTGTGTGCTAGCTATCACTTTTCTGTTTTCAAAAATAAGAGCTTATTTTACATTATCTTTGTAACTTGTAAACTTCTGTTTTGATTTCAACATATTTTTTGGATAGACCAAAAATAATTGAGCATTTTACTAGTAATTTATGAAATGCCCGTCAAGGTGAACTACATAATATTATTGCATCAAAAAAAAAAAACCCCTAAACCCAAAAAACCCTATACCCAACGCTCTCTTCTCTCTCTAGGTTGGGCGACTTCATGGAGCTCTAGGGCAGCCATGGCTGCGCCTATCTCTCCCCAGCCTTTGGTTGTGGGAGAGCCACCAATTAAACCAACATATGCTTCTCAAATAACAACCAAAATATCTTCCCAATCCCTTACAAAATCCACGTTAAAACCTGTCCAAATTATACATGGAGAGCGAACTGTTACTTTTACTATGTAGGAACGCTATGAGTTTTCCATGGAGGAAGGTTTGCATCAAGCTGTGGTAATTAAGGTATCACCAAGCACACCAGAACTCAAAGAGTTACGTGAATTATTGCCAAAACAGCTTGGTACGAAAGGTCGCTGCTTAACAGGTTTACTCGCACCTCGACAGTTGCTTCTAAGGTTTGATCGCTATGATGATTTTGTACTGGCCTTAGCTCGTTCAGTAAATTATTTATTGTATAATGGAATTTCACATCAATATCGAGTATTCCCATGGACGATTGGTTTTGATCCGAAGGAGGAGACAACGAAGGCAGTGGTTTGGATATCTTTGCCAAATCTATCACCAGATTTGTTTGCGATAAATTCATTGTTATCAATTGCGTCGGCGGCTGAAAAACCTATTTCCATTGATAAAGCAACACAAACTAAGTCCAGACCTAGCACTGCGAGGGTGAAGGTGATTTTAGACTTGCTTGACAAACATCCTAATCGTGTAAGGCTGCAAAGTTTGGATAAAATTTCTGGAAAAGTGCTGGAGGTTTTTCAAGAAATTGATTACAATAATTTACCACTGTATTGTAATTATTGTAAGCATCAAGGACACGATGAAAATACATGTTGTAGACTTATGAAAAAAAGAAGTGATGATAATGCTCAGATTGAAGAGGATCAGCCTCATCAAGAACAAATTGCTGGTGCGAAATACAAGAGAGATTTGCGTCAGTTTTTGAATGAGAGGAGGGCTTTGAATGATGGTGATCGAATTGCTGGAGAACACATTGATCCTACAGATTCTACACAGGTTTTAAAAGCTCCTCAAGGAGCTCATGGACACGCTGAAAATTTGATCAAGACTTCACATGTAGCAATTGTTTCTAGTCCTGCTTTGGTTCATGTTGAAAGAGCTCTGGCTAAGGTTTCTCATGATGTAGCTGTATCTGGGCATAGTAATTCACGTCCAGTCTCAATAGATGCTACTGGTGATCGAAATAGCATGGAAAAAACAAAGCTGAAGGTAATAATCTTCATGTGGAACATTGGGTGAATAACAGTGTCGCAACTGATCGAGTGGAGAAGGAAGTTAGTGTTTCTAAGAACTGGAGAATCGTCCCAAGTTCTGCTGCTATATTGAATGTTTCTAATGTAACCGATGGTACAACTGGTCTAAAAAATTCTATACTGATGCCTCAAGAAGTTGGGACATCTATTAATGGTGGTGTAACAATTCCAGTTACAGCAGCTCTTAATAGGGTTGCTAAAGATCTAAAGGCTGCTTCAGGTCTTGTGCTTGATCGAGGTTCAACTAGTGTTTGTAAGGGTCCAAATGCTGGGAAAAAATCTGCTGAGCTGGTAATTTGCAGCAGTTAACAGGTGATAAGGAGGAGGGAAATGGAGCAGGTGTGCAACGTGAATCTGAGGAGCAGTCTCTCAAATCTCCAGGCTGGTCTATTGCAGCTAACATTGATGCAGCTGACTTGTTAATATCTGATCTNCCTAACAAAACAAATGCTCCAGTGCATAAAAATCAGGTTAATGGTTCAAAGAACATTACTGTTGCTAACTCTTTTGGTGTTTTGGATAATGAACCTATGTTGACTGATGCTGGGATGGGAGATCAGCAGGTTGATCGAGATGCAACATCGAATACTAGGCAGTCAAACACCCCAAGCAGGGTAAAAGAACAGCAAACGTCCAAGTCTACTGGTGCGTGATCAGTCAGTTCAAGGGAATTGATTCTTGTTGGTGAGCAAAAGGTAGCGGCTGTCGATGTGGCTACTGAGACAACACCAACACTGCATATTTCCAATCCAGATTTAGCTAA
>MDKJ01198682.1:0-55569 GCA_005239525.1 Nicotiana knightiana | reverse complement strand
CTATATTACTTGTCGACCACGTACACTTGCGTGTGCATTGGGAAATCAACCAACAGCGTGCAGGATAGTATTAGAGGAGTGAGAGAAATAAACTCCGGGTTGTAGAAAGACCATCAGGAGGGTATGAGATGGTTTGCGGGATTTAGGCAGCATAGTCTCGTGAATCATGTTCACTCGGGATGAGTGAGGGTTGAGTTTCTATGAGTTGAAGGAAGTTTCTATTATCCCTGAAGAAATTGAAGATGATTGAAAGAAAATAGATTAATTAGCCATGGTTGAAATGACACATTTACGACAGTGATCAGTTCCTTCGGTGTGATTAAGTTATGCATGTGGTTTGTGCCGGTGTGTGTGGGTCTTGTCGGCCCTCATAACGGATTTCATGTGGGAGCATTTGAGTGTTATGGCCTGTCAGGTGTAGGCGGATCCCGGAAGGGTTATGGTGGTATAGACTACTACTTAAGGATTTGCATGTTGGGTGATTGTGGGAATTCACTCGTGTGTTGAGATGGTACTCTTGAATTGAGTTAAGAAAAAGGTTTCTATATGATGAAGTGTTCACCCCATTGGTGGTTCAGAAGTTATGATGGAATTCGTGTGCTACCTCATATTGGCATGTTAGGTGCGGAAAGCAGTATGTAACCGGGAGTAAGAATCGAGATTGCGGTTCGGTGATGATAAGGATGTCATGAGCTCGGAAGAGCAAGAAAAAGTGATTCGAAAGTTTAGAATAAGCTGGTGTTATCTTAAGTGTCACCTGAGATTGATATTCGGTGGAAGAGGCTTTGTACTCTGGTTATGGGTTCTTGATTTGTCTTACAACGTAGTATGGCCAGTGGTGGATTTGCAGACTTACTACCTTGTGTGGAAGGTCGTGGAAGCATGACCGCGAAAAGATTGTATAAGTGTGACATGTAGTAACTTGATGGATTGAAGATTTGGATTGAGTATAAAGGAGTGCAATATTATTTATTTGAGAATTTATGTCTGGAAGGCGTTCAGTTCATTTGGTTGTGGATTGTGGGGTGTTTGTCCCGGCTATGATGGTTGTTCTCGCATATTGTGAGAGAAAGTGGGTTAATATGGACCCAGGTAAAAGCTATTAGCTTAGTTTGGTGCGTGCAAGGTAGACTCAATGTTTGTGGATGGATTTAAATATGATTATAGGCTCCGTATGAGCCAGGCATGTTCATTTCAGTAGATCTCTTTTCATGGAAAGGTATTAGAACAACAGATGTTGTCCGTCTTCGTCAAATTTATGATATATTGTGATTTGTGCCGTGTGAGTTGTGAAACGACTTGATAATTTCTTATGTGTTGAGATCTCCGCATAGTGATGATGTTATGTGAGCAGGACAACTCCTGAGATCCAGAGTGTATATATATATATATATATCACCTCAGTTGTGCTTGAGTTTTGTAGTATACGGCTTTATCAGTCTCCCCAGGATGGTATTATGCACTTAGCGTGCTTATGATCGATATTCAGTAATTTGTAATAGTGAGCAAATCAGCTCCGTATATATATCTTCTTATGTAAATTTTATGTTATTCGGATCGGGTTGCACGCCGCAACAGTGCGATGATGAGTAAGGTTCCTATATTTATTTTCTTATGTTTTACTTCCTATTTTCTGAGAAAAGTTCATATCGGTTGCGTGAGTTGAATAGTCCCTTCCTGAGTCATTTCTTATTATCATGTTCGAGTTATGGCCTATTGGCACGATGTGGTATCATGTGAGGTTGTTGGTCATGTTTGGGGTGATTTGTTGTCTAAGAAGTTCATATTGGGTGAGACGAGATTTTCGGATCAGGGATCAGTCCGATACGGTTATGTAAAGTGTATATTAAAGAACAAATACCGTTATTCAGGTTCATAATGAGGTGATGATTCTAATCAAGATGAGATATTCAATGATTTTTTAACTCTGCAGCTGGGTACGAATGTTGTGGTGGTATCGTCAGCATTATAGCAGGATGTATGTATATATATCATGCGGTGCATTGGGAGCATCAGATTCGTGAAATTTTGGCTATTAAGGTTCAGGGAACGTCATTGTGGTTAGATGATGAACTTTGCGGTGCATGGTGCTAATTCAACAAAGGTATGCAGTCATGTTCTGGTATATCGTGTGGGGGTTGATACGGTGTTTATATATTGAAACTAGGTCTGGCAGAGAATTTCAAGTGTTGGAACTAGGTTCTGAGCTTATTATATAGATAAAAGAAGAAATCTTCAGATTTGATCAAGCTAATGTACTCAACTGGGTTGTGGTAGCACGGGCAGGTGCTCGGGGTGTTAAACAGTAATTTCAGATAACTCCGGAGCAGTTCTTAGCACGTTCGAGGACGAACGTCGGTTTAAGTGGGGAAGAATATAACGACCAGACAGTCGTTTTGAGCTCTAGCGCGTCGTTCAGCGGTTTGAGGCCCTGAGCAGCTTCGTTTCAGGTATTATGACCCACGGGCGTGGTCGGAATTGAATTTCAGGAAGTTTAGAGTTGGTTTGGAAAGAAAATTCTAATTTCAGAAGCCTTAAGTTGGAGAAATGGACTAAGATTGGAATTTTGAGTAAACGACCTCAGAATCAGGATTTGAGGGTTCCTGCAGGTTCGTATGGTGATTTCGAACTTGGGCGTATGTGCGGATCGGGTTGTGGATAACCCAGGAGCGTTTCGATGCATATTGTGGAAATCTGCATTTTTGAAGAAATTTTCCTAAGTTTGGCTTGAAGAACATTTCAGTGATATTGATGTCCGTTTGGGATTCCGAGTCTGGGAATAGCTTTGTATGGTGATTCTGGAGTTGGGAGCGCGATCAGAATTGAATTTGGATGTCCGTAGGTCATTTTGAGTCATTTGGCTAAAGATAGAAATTTGAAGGTTTTTGAGGAATCCGACCGGAAGTGGAAATTTTGATATCAGGGTCGGAATGCGATTTCGGTAGTTGGAGTAGGTCCGTAATGTCGAATATGACTTGTGTGCAAAATTTGAGGTCAATCGGACGTGATTTGATAGGTTTCAGCATCGAATGTGGAAGTTTGAAAGTTCTAAGTTCATTAAGCTTGAATCGGGTTGCGATTAGTGATTTCGGTGCAGTTTGATGTGATTTCAAGGCTCGACTAAGTTCAAATGAGGTATTGGGACTGGTTGGTAGTTTTGGTTGAGGTCCCGGGGGCCTCGGGCGTGTTTCACATTCTCAACGGGTCAATTCTTTCCTTGTGAGGATTGCTGGTTTTCTGGTGTGAGTGCAACAGGTTTTTTCTCTATGTGATCACGTGTGACGGTATGTGATCGCATAGAAGGATTTGTGAGGCTGATGATTTTGGCTTATGCGATCACAAGTAGGTGTATGCGATCGCACAGTAGAGGAAATGTGGGGGGGTTCTGTTTTGGTCTATGCGAACGCAGGGGGGAAGCTGCGATCACGTGGAAGGAATTTTAGAGGGAGCTGGGAATGGCCTGTGCGATCGCGTGGTGTGTAGTGCGATCGCATAAGGCAGAGTTTGGGGCAGCCTGGTTTGGCCTATGCGATCGCAGTGGACTTCATGCGATCGCATAGAGGAGCAGTGTTGGGCAGTGTATCATTTTAAACAGGTTCTTGGTTCATTTCTTCTATTTTTCATCTTGGCATGGTGATTAGGCTTCAAAGGGGGATTTTCATCATGCATTACAGGGTTAGTAAATTCCTCCCGTTTTTAAGTTAAATACAAGATTATATGCATGGATTAGACATGGAAATTGGTAGGAAATTGGGAAATCTTAAAGAAACCTAAAAAAATGGTAATTTGGACTTTTAGCCACGAATTGAGCATGAATATTTGAGTAAATTGTATATTTGAGTTAGTAATGCTATGGGTAGGGTATATCTTCGAGAAATTTCGTATTCCGGGCACGTGGGCTCGAGGGCATTTTGGTAATTTCACTGAGCGGATTTGGGGAATCATATAATTTGAAATTGTTGCAAATATTAGAGTATATTTTCATTGGTTTGTAGTTGTTTGGATAGTTTCGTAGCGTTGTGCGACGTTTGGAGTCATCGGAAGGGCTTGGAGGCCGGTTATGGAATTTCGGAGTGAGGTAAGTCTCCTTTCTAACTTTGTGAGGGGGAATTGTACCCTTAGGTGAATTAATTAAGTATGTGCTATTATCTTTGGGGGCCTACGTGCGCACGAGGTGACGGGGGTCCGTGCGTGGCTATTATTATGCCATGTCCGGGTAGTCTAGGACCCACTAGCATGCCTTACGTATTGTACCTGTGGTCCAGCCTGAATATTAAACTGCTAATATAATTGAAATCGTAATTGAATATCTGAAGAAGACTAGAGTTCATTTCCTTAATCATCTAAAAAGAGAATTGATTCCTCTATGGATAATTGTATACCTGGTAGGGTTATATTATGGAATATCATTAAACTTGGCAAATAAGTTTCAAAACAAAGATTTAAAAACTATAGCTCATGTTCCTTTAAGAAGAATTTTACCACTTTCCTGAGAAAACTGTTTTCTTGATAAAAATACGGATTTATTATGTGGATATGTGTACATATGAGCACCTGAGTCGCAGGTATGATTTGGGAGCAGGCTAGCCTTATTATTTGTATGTATAACCGCGTCGCATGATTGATTTGCGAGCGGGGAAGATAGATGCATCTATGGTTCGAGCCGTTCGACCCTCCGCAGTGCACAATTTATTATAGTTGGTCCGCGCCGTTCGACCCTCGGCATTGCTTGCGCATGATATTTACTGCATAGTTGCTATGATTTTTGCATGATTACTGGCCTGGGATTTTAAGTTGTCAATTGAAATGACAGAGATTTAAAGTTATTAAAAGATTTTGGAAGAAGTTGTTCCTTCCCATTGATTAATTGTTATATGATTAAATCACCTATGTTGATTAATTGTTATTAATATGACGAAGATATAAAGTGTTAAATGTGAACGGAGTTAAAAAATACTTATTCCAGATTTTAATTAATTGCCTATGGTAATCATGCTTAGTGTCACACCTGAATATTCTAATTGACCTTTAGCAAGTGTAAAATTTGACCTCTCGTCACTACCTCTCTGAGGTTAGGCGGGCGACTTACTGAGTACACGTTGTTTTTGTACTCATGCCACTCTTGTTGTGCATTTTATTGCACATGTACTTTCATAGCAATGTGGAGGATTCGGAGACTTAGGCGAGCTGCATCATCCGGAGGCGATCCGCAGCTGGTGTGTCTCCCTCGTACTGTATTTATTTTCATTTTAAATTTCCTTGTCCAATTTGTATTTCGGACAGGCTTTGTGATGATTGTATAAATTCTTAGAAATTTCTCATATACTTGTGACACCGGGTTCTGGGATGTGTTGGGATATATTTGCTAAAGTGTAATATTCAAACCATGATTTTACTTAACACATTTTATTTAGTTAATATGTAATAAAGTGAAAGGAAATATTTTTCATAAATGTTTAAACCGGAAATTTTTTCGATTAATTAATAATTGGCTTGCTTGACAATGATGTCCGGCGCCATCACGACCTTATGGATTTTGGGTCATGACAGTATACAACTAAAAATGTTTGTTGACAAAAGTTTTATCCAAAACCATCATATACCAACCTAGAGAGAGGAAACATAGAGAAATGTCTTGTTACTTGCTTGACGTTAATTTATGAACTTAGAGAATAAAGGAAAGTAAAATTTTAGATTTCCTATACTTATTTTATAATTAACAAAACATGTATTGTGTAATATAAAATATATTTCGATGCGGTAATGGTATTTTGGTATTTCATTTTAAAATACCAAATACCATTTGTATTTAAACCTTAAAACAAATACCAAAATATCGAATAACGAATACCAAAATTTTCGATTTTGGTACGGCAATTCGGTATTTACAAAATTATGCACAGCCCTAGCTGTCCAGACACAACAACAAATTCCAGCAGCATGCATGTCCAAAAATCATCTCTGTCGACCTTACAAAATCCACCAGAGGCCCTCGAGACTTTTCCCAAATATATCAACATGTCCCAAAATATAATACGAACTTAGTCAAGGCTTTAAACCACGTCAAACAACGCCATAATTACTAATCGCGCATCGAATCAAATTATGAGTTTTCAAATCTTCCAACTTCTATATTTTGCGCCGAAACGTATCAAATCAATCCGGAATGACTTTAAATTTTGAATGCGATTCATAAATGAAGTAATGGATCTATTCCAATTTTTGGAATCGAAATTTGGCCTTGTTATCAAAAATTTCACAGTCGGTCGAAGTTTTCAAAAATCTTCTATTTTTCCAACTTTCGCCAAAATGCGTCGAATTTTCCTACGGGCTTCCAAATCCAAATCCCGACACATGCCTAAGTTCGAAATCACCATAAAAAGCTATTAAAATCATCAAAATTCTATTCCGAGGTCATTTTCTCAAAAATCAACTCTTTCCATTTAAGCTTCAAAATGAGAATTTTTCTTTAAATTTAATTCCGCATCTTCCGAAAACCAAACTCGACCACACACGCGGGTCATAATACATATTACGAAGCTTACCGAGACCTTTAGTAGCCGAACGAGGCATAAATTCTTAAAACGACAAGTCGGGTCGTTACATTGCTTGGGGAGAAAGCTCAGATGAAAGCTTTGATGATGATGAAACGACCATTTATGGATATTGGAGAATCTAATGAGAAAAAGAGGTAAGTGCCTTCATCTCAATGAAAAGATTAAATTTGTGTGTAAAGAAAGGTTATCTGAGTTACTACTAGAGCTAATTGATGAATCTGAGGATATGAATAATGAAAAGGAACAATTGTCGAAAGAATGTGTGATTTTGAGAGCCGAGTGCAAAAATCTGGAACTTAGTACTTGTGAAACAGAAAGTGAAAATACTTTGTTGAAGACCCAGGTTCATGCACTTGACACAACTGTCCTAGAACTTAGATCTGAAAATCTAAAATTGCATTCGGGAACAGGTAAAAAGACAGTTGATAACACAACTCACTTTAGAAGAAAATGTAGGAAAATCAAAAGATGAGTTATATAAGAGGGATGAAAAGGTAAGAGTCCTAAAGGAGTATCTTAACAAGATCAAGCATGAGCTAGAAAAAACTTGTAAATAGAACGGGTCCTCTGGTGCACTTTCATGCTACAAGAACATCATAGTAGCGTTAGAAGAGAACTTGGTTTTGGGAACTCTGCATCTAAGTGGGATCCCAAAAGCAATTACCTTACACTCCCTGAGAACAAGATTTACACACATGGTGATAGCATTGTCACTATAAAAGTGAATGCACTGCAAAAGAGAAGGCAAGTCAAAAGAACAAAAAATTTGTTCTAGGGAAAAATAGGCGGCCAAGTTGGCTAAAAAGAATTTTATTTATCCTTTGCCTATAGAAAGGGACCCAAACTAGTTTGGGTTCCTAAGACTAACCCCTGATTTCTTTTTTCAGGTCCAAGCGAAGGGAAGCAACCAAATATGATACATGAATAGTGGCTGCTCAAAGCATATGACAGGAAGCAAAAACCAGTTCCTTTCACTTGAGGACCTTAAAGAAGGTAATGTGTCCTTTGGAAATGGAAAGAAAGGTGAGATCATTGGGGTTGGAAAGGTAGGTAAGCCTGATTCTGACGCTATTGAGAATGTCCACTTAATAGATAGACTGAAGTACAGTCTGATAAATGTATCACAATTGGGTGATAGAGGTAACACGGTAGAATTCACATTTACAAAATATTTTGTGATTAATCTTACTACTGACAAGATAGTTTTTAGGAAAAAAGAGTGAACAACATATATATTGCAGATCTGTCCACACTTTCAGATAATGAACTCACTTGCTTAAGTGTGTTGGATAATGATCCCCTCCTTTTGCACAAGAGACTTAGACATGCCAGTCTAAGCCAACTCAACAAACTAGTATCCAATGACTTAGTGATAGGGCTGCCTAACAGTAAGTTCAAGGAAGATAAAGTTTGTGAGGCTTGTGCAAGAGAGAAGCAGGTAAGATCCTCTTTCAAAAGAAAGAAAATGGTAAGCACTACCAGGACGATGGAATTGGTCTATATGGATCTTTGTGGACCAATGAGAACATTGAGCAGATGTGGTAAGAGGTATGTTATGGTGCTTGTTGATGATTACTCTAGGCTAACTTGGACATTGTTTTTAACATATAAAGATGAAGCATTTGACATGTTCTCTTCTTTTGTTAGAAACAACTATGTAAGCAACTTGCATCAATTAGGTGTGATCATGATACTGAATTTGAAAATGCTAAATTTTCTGAATTTCGTGATGAGCATGGAATAAATCATAACTTTTCTGCTCTTAGGACTCCACAACAAAATAGAGTAGTTGAAATAAAGAATAGGACATTGGAAGAAATGGCTAGGAATATGCTTCTTTCTAGTAAACCGCCCCATAGCTTCTGGGCAGAAGCTATAAACACTGCTTGCTACATCATAAATAGGTACATGACTAGACCTCTTGTTGAGAAGATGCCCTATAAGTTACTTAAAGGGAGAAAGCCAAATATATCCCATCTTAGGGCATTTGGATGCAAGTGCTTTATGCACATTAATGGTAAACACTCCCAAGTTTGATCCAGAAGTGATGAGGGAGTATTATTGGGGATATTCTTCACATAGTCAAGATTATAAGATTTATAGCAAAAGAACTATGTGTGTAGAAGAAAGTGTACATGTGATTTTTTATGAAACTAATATTCTTTATGAGAGGCAAGAACAGGATGATGAAACTACTGGGCTGGTAAGAAACTCAAATGAAACAATAGCCTAGACTGAAGCTGCACCAAAGGAAGGAACATGTGATGGAACAGGTCCTTCCACCCAGGGCAACCTGATACGGGGAACAGAACAAAGAGGAATTGATCCTCAAACTTTGAGGGAACCAGTCCATGAACCTGTTCCTCAGCAACAAAACATTAAAGAAACATCTAGGGGAAACCAGTGGTTGTGAAACCATACAAGTATCAAAGTTCTCATCCCATTGAGAACATAATCACTGATCCAACCTCTAGAATCTAAACCATATATTCTTTGAAGAATGTTTGTGCTTTTGATGCTTTTTTATCTCTTATTGAACCTAAACTGTTGATGATGCTTTGTAGGATTCAGACTGGGTGAATGCAATACAAAATGAACTCAACCAATTTGAGAGAAGTCAAGTTTGGCATTTGGTACCAAGACCCAAGGACGGATCAGTAATTGGCACAAAATTGGTCTTCAAAAACAAACTTGACGAAGATGGAAAAGTTACAAGGAACAAGGAAAGATTGGTGGTTCAAGGATATAGTCAAGAAGAGGGAATAGACTATGATGAGACTTTTTCTCCAGTTGCAAGATTGGAAGAAATTAGACTTCTTATAGACTTTGCTGCTTACATGGAATTCACTCTCCATCATATGGATGTCAAGAGTGCCTTTCTCAATGGCTATCTAAAGGAAGAAGTGTTTGTCAAGAAATTTCCGGGGTTTGAAAGCAAGGAATGTCATGATCATGTGTACAAGCTTGACAAGGTACTCTATGGGCTCAAGCAGGCTCCAAGAGCATAGTATGAAAGATTGTCAAAATTCTTGCTTGAGAATGGATACAAGAGAGGTAAAATTGACAATAGTTTGTTCTTGAAAGAAAAATGTAAATATATCTTGGTAGTTCAGATATACGTTAATGATATAATCTTTGGAGAAACTACTGATAAGTTAAGTAAAGAATTTGCTAAATTAATGGGGAATGAATTTGAATGAGTATGATGGGTGAGCTTAATTTCTTTTTAGGCTTACAAATTCAACAAAATTCAAATGGAACTATTATCCATCAGCAGAAGTATGTGAAAGAGTTTCTTATATCTCACTACTAGTAGACCTGACATTATTTCAGTATAGGCATTTTTGCTAGATTTCAGGAAAATCCAAAGGAGTCTCATTTGACTACCGTCAAGAGGATCTTGAGATACCTAAAAGGCACCACTGACCTTTCTATATGGTATCTAAAAGGTAGTAATTTCAACTTAGTGGGATATATTAATGCTGATTATGCAGGTTTTCTTGTGGATAGAAAGAGCACCTCAGGTTTAGCACACTTTCTTGGCTCATGTCTTGTGTCTTGGGCCATAGAAAAGAAAAATTATGTGGCTTTATCTACTGCTGAAGCTGAGTATATGGTTGATGCCTCATGTTGTGCTTAATTGTTGTGGATCAAACAATAATTAATGGACTTTAAAATTGATGTAGGTTGTATCCCCATATTTTGTGATAACACCAGTGCAATTAGTATGACCAAGAACCCAGTTGATCACAAAAGAACTAAGCACATAGATGTTAGGCATCACTTTTTGAGGGATAACTATGAAAAGGGTTTGATCATTGTGGAATTTTGTACTACTAACAAGCAAATAGCTGACATCTTCACAAAATCTATAAGTAGAGATCACTTTGAAAGGAATATGTTAGAATCAGAGATGATTAAGATCACCTAAAAGGAACCAGCTCTAACTCAATAATTAGTTAGGTAATTTGTGAATTTTGTACATAATTAGATTAGATTTTTCTCATTCTGATACTTTCACTAGTATACTCTTGTGACATGTTCTAAAATGTCTCATTAATCTCTAATGATATTGTCTTTATTTTTTTTTGAAAAATTCAGACTTACACAAGAGAATTCTCAGTGAAAAACCTAGTTCATCAAGATTATATGGTATGTACTCTCCACTCCGCAAATTTTGAAATAATTGTATTTGGATCATGATCAAAAGGAGAGTCCCATTTAATCCTAACCTACCTCAAGATATCTGTTACATAAAGAACCAGTTTCACCCAAATAGAGTCCTTAGCGCCACAATTGCCTAGATTCTATGGAAGTCTCCAATGTCTTTTCAAACTGACTCCAGTTTGATTAGACTCCTGAACTTCTGAAAAGTTGTCGTTACCTAATTGAACTCTCCCCATTTAAATTGATTTGGCCTTACCCATATTATCACTTCTAAACTCTCCTCCCATCAAACAATTCTCTTATTTTCTCTCATCTCTTCTACACAAACATCCAAACACATCAATGGCTAATCTTTCTGAAAATTCTTCTTCACCCAAAGAATCCACACCCACACCTTCAACCATACCCTCAACCATAACTATCTCTAAGAAAGGAAGGATCAATCGGCTTGCTACCAAGAACGTCGCAGATAGTGAACAATTCAAGAAAATAAATGAACAATTGAATGCAAGCCAGGTAGAGGAACCCTAAAAATTTGAAGAATCCCTTAAGTGTGCAACTGAGGGGGAAGAAATTGTTTCATCTAAAATAGAGTAGATAGAATATGGTCCTAAGATTACATCTGAAGTAATTTCTGGGGTTGCTGAGAATCTAGAGAACAGATTTGTTATGGTTGGAACTATTGTTGGGGTTGAAATCACTGAATCTGGAAACATTGGTAGTAGAGATAAAAAGAAAAAAGAAAAAGAGAGTGAGGGTGCTCAAGGTGATGTGACGGGAAAGGGAAAAGAAAGAGTGGTTGAATCTTCACCTACTCCAGCTAAGTTGAATGAGAAGACTGGGGCTATGGTGTTATGGAGTGAGTATGTTGCTGAGGAGGAAGAAAACTGGAGAGAAAAAAAGGGTAGTGGGTCTGGTGATGCAAATGCAACTGCGGGGTTGGTTAAACTGTGGAAGAGGCTCTAAGAACATGTTCCGTCTGCGCAGAAACCCCTCGAAGACCTACTTAAACGCGTGTCTGACAGCTATAATTCGATGAAGAAGAAGAAGAAGAAGAGTTCATGAGTTAAAATCCTTAGAACTACTAGGGAAAATAAGAAGAGAAATGATGCCTCTTCTATCCCTTTAGAGACTTCTCCTACAAGAGGAAGAGCTACAAGGAGTCAAAATAAGTAGAGTGAGGATGAACTAGAAATAGCCCTAGAAGAGATTAAAAGAAAATCTAACTGGTTCTTCATGATGAAGACAAGGCAGAGGAGGCGGAGGTTGTGACTCCAAAGGCAAAGAAAAGAAAGACTTCCAAAAATAAGTCACCTTTGAAGATTGTTGATGCATATCCCTCTACCTTGGAAAAAAGCACCAGGTTTTCTAGAAAATCTAGAAAAGTACAAATAGCGGAGGAAGAGGAAAGTGAAGAAGAAGAGGAAACTGATGAAGAGCAGGACAAGACGATTAAGTTTGGGAAAAGAACTATCTTGAAGGGTAGACTCCTGAGGGACTTGGAGGAGGAAGGCATGGTGATGTTGCTGGAAAAACAACAACTTCAGAGTTGGAAGGACATGGTTCTTCAGATGGATGGAAGACTTGCCAGGACTGAGATTGTGGAGTTCATGGCAAATTGTGAAATCAAAAATAGCAGGGTCACTAGTGTGGTGAAGGGGGTGACTGTGAGCTCTGGGAGTACATGTTGAAGGGTACAATGATTACAAAAAGCTGAAATAGCCAAGCCTAGAGAATCTCCCCACCTCCCTTGCTATTACAAAAAAGTTTGTGGATAATGAGTTAGAGCTAGAGCCCAAGGCTTTATACAAAAGTGAGATGAAGCCTAGCCATAAAGTGCTTTTCGAATTCGTTAACAAGGTTGTGTTACCCAGGCAGAAAAGAAGGCACATTGACACCTTCATGGACTTGGTCATTATAGAATGCTTAGATAGTAGGAGACAAATTAATTGGTCAGGGTTTATTATCCAGCTCCTTGATAGGATTCTAAATGGAACCAAATATCACCACTGTGCTCGCTCACTTTAAGGTTCCCTTAAAGAAATGAGATGTTAGTACAAACAAAGATCACTTTGGAGAAAACACCTTGACTGTTTGTGACTATGAAATCCATGTTGATACTAAAGAACCTGGTTCTTCCAAGAAGTTGCCTGTGAACAGCAAAGTGAGAGCCTTGGAGCAATAGAGTGGAGCTAAGTATGCTGAGATAAAGAGGCTGAAGATGAGGCTGGTTGAAGTAGAAATTGAGGGGGATGCTCTCAAGACTGAGATTGCAAAGGAGAAGGAAAAGAATGAAGGCATTCTTCATGATATGTTGAAACTGCTTTAGGCCGGAAACCAAGAACCTGATCCTTCCCAACCTTGAAACCTTCCTAGCCTAGTTAGAAAAACAGTAACCCAGATGGTTTTTTTTTTTGTTCTTTTTGCTCATGATGCAATAATTTTATTTTCTTATATGCTTCGTGGATTATTAGTATCAATGATAATCAATTATTTTTGTGCTCTAACTATTTGTTGATGTTTCTTAGATAGCTAATATCATTAGAATGATAAATGATGCTTGACTCCATGATTGGATTTGAAGTAGCCCCAGTGGCCATGAGTGATATCTATTAAACTATGGTTATCTAACATAATTATGCAGCTTTTTGATGATTCCAAAAGGGGGAAGATAGGTTATGTTTTTTACTCTAGACCGTAATGTTTATAATCTAATGAACCTGGTCCTTGATGATTTGTGTCTTTAAAATGAAAAGTGTTCTAACAATGTATTGATGTTGAGCTGAGTTGGAACAGATTTCATGCTTATGAAAGCACGAAGTTTGTCATCATAAAAAGTGGGAATTTGTTGGCTTGATTAAGTTTGTTTTGATAATTGACAAAGAAACACAAGCATGAACCAGATCGATACACAATGTACACAGACACGGGTAGATTCGACCACAAGGCATACACGTGAAGGAGATAAACTTAAGTGGTTATATATGATATCTCCTAAATGAAAATGTTACATATTTGATGAGGAGAAAGACTCCTTATTCAAAGAGAACTCTATCCTAGATAACGAAGGAGTTAGAAGTTGAAGATAACTAGAACCCTTCCAACAAGGAAGAGTATAGCATTACAATTCTAGTTATTTCCTATTCTACTAACTCTATATATTGCAGGACGTTCACATTTTACATGTACGCACAAACGCTTAATTTAAATGAGATTTGAGATCAAAGTAGCAAGATATTTTGCAAGCAATTCTTGTGTGATTCGGTGTGCGAACCTGAAGCTACATGAACCAGATAGAAGAACTAGTTCCAAGTGTCTGTCTTTTATTCTAGTTTATTTGTCGCAGGGCTTTGAGTTGTACCTTTCAGCTTTCTTTAGAAGCATTTGTACTAGGTACTATGAGTGTAGTGCTCAAGTTAAAGTTAACTTGAAATTGTTGCAACAGTCTGAGGCTGGTTGCCACAAAGGATTAGAAGTAATCCTTAGGTTTACAAGAGTTCTGTAAATGTTGTTTTGGCTCAGTGATTTAGTGAAATGTTGGGAAAAATTCTACTGGTAGTAGGTCGTGGTTTTTTCACCTTTTGAGCCGGGTGTTTTTCACGTAAAAATATTTGTGTTCTTTACTTTTTGCATTTATTATTTCACAATAGTTGTATAAGAAACACATAGAAGAACCAGATCCTCCTATAATGTATGCACACAAAAAAATGAACACCACACAAATTACCCCTTCCCCTTGTGTGGTATTGAAATATAAAACATCAAAAGATATGTTTTATCACAATTTTTAACTGCAGTTGGAATCTCCAGTGGCTCAAAGCTATCGTGGTATTTGTAAAAAATAACATATTTTGTACAACGTAACACTTTGCTAAATTCTTTTTTTCCTTTGCATGAAGACCAAATTCAAACAATTTTAGAGTATGTTTGGATTGACTTAAAAGAAGTGTGCTTAAAAGCATTTTTTAAGTATTAAAAATTATTTTATAAATAAACAGTAACGTGGTTGAATAAAAGTATTGAAATTGAAGAAAAAAAAACTGCTAAAGTATTTCGTAAACAAGTGATGAAAAATATTTTTCTGTTAAAATGACTGAAATAGCCTTAAAGCTAGTAACACTAAAAACTAGCTAATTATTACAAGTTTTTTAATGCTAACTTGGCTCCTACACAAATTAATTTATGTCTAGTTCTCGTTAAGTTCTCAATGATTAGATAAAATTATTCGTAATAAATACAAAGTATTTATTTAAATAACATATAATAATAAATTGACTAAAATAACCACTAGGTCAATAGCATATAATAATAATTTAACTAGTTTACCACTATGATCAATGAACATATAAATGAACACTTGCTCATTGGCAGCCATTAAGGGCCAATGGTATTGCAGGCCTTGATTTTCACCGGAATAAGAAAATATTAGCGAAGTGCTATCGATCAGTTTATGCTAGGTACATATTTCTATTTTCTAATAGAAGTAGTTATTGTCTTTGTAGTTCAAAGTGTCTACATAAATTAAATATATTTGGATGTTTCCAACTTTCAAATATTTCTCGTGTCAATTGCTTGTCAAATTTGACATTAGGGAGGAGTGTGACGGGGAAGGGAGCAGTGCTGGGGAAGCAAGAAATGGAAGGGGAAAAAGGGGGAAATAATGAATGAAAGGGTGGAAAAAAAAGAAGAAATATATTATAAAATAATAAAAGAAGAAGAGTATTGCAAAGCAAAGTAGAGAGAAATAATTCTTATTGATTGGGATCAATACAATGGAATAGAACCCCTTTATTTATAGGGGAAAAGTGACTAATCACCGAGTAACAAACCCTACAATCTCTCTAAAATATAAACATTCACCATAAATAAAATACTATTTATAACACTCCCCCTTGAATGTCTATTCAACAGATAATGTGCCTCGTTAAAACCTTAACTAAAATAAAACTCAGTTGGAAAAAAATTCTAGAAAAGGAAAAAGAGTACACATGTTTAGAAATACGCCTTTTGGTTGCCTCGTTAAAAACCTTGCAAGGAAGACCCAGTGGGACAAAACCTTGTAAGGGGAAAAGAGTGCAACACGCATTAACTCCCCCTGATGAGAGCATCAATTCACATCTTTAAACCTTCGCATGCCAATCTTGTGCACTAGCTTCTTGAAGGTTGACTTCAGTAGAGATTCGATAAATAAGTCATCCATATTAACTTCAATGAATATGTTGCACCTTGAAAATCCTTGCTATCACATTATCATGCTTATAGAGAATTGATAATTCATTTCACGTAACTTTTTCTCAAATATTTATCATCTCTCCCCCTCATGTTAGAAAAACTAACTTGCTTCCTCAACTTTGGGAACTCATCTTTGTGCATTATGGTGTTAAACAAAATATACATCGCATTTTAATAATAATAAGATAAAATTATTTGGTTCCTGACCCTTAACCACTTAAGAGGGGAGAATGTAATATACTTTCGTATATAACGTATATCAAAATGATATAGATAACTTTGGTCTCATAAGCAATAGTTTAGCTACTAAGTGGACGCAGTCAATAAATCATTTTGCTAAATGAAACTAATTTATCAAGTTAAACTATCTTGAATAAAAAATCTGGAAATTATGCTCGAAATCAAATTATTGAGCAAGTTACCTCGCAAACACCAGGTTGCGGGTTAATAATAATCGCACATGTAACCATCTCATAGATGCATCTTATGTGGTATACATGGCAGGTGAATATGCCCATATTCACCTTTGATAAATTCCAGAATTCAAGGGATTCAATCCCAATTTTAGTTGGTATAATAATCACGAGAACAAGAAACATAAGAGAATTTGTAAAGAATTTTCTAGTTCTTTGATATACTCATGTGAATTCTCTTTTATTTTTGCACATCATACTTAAATTAACATGGCTAAAATCAATTATGTCAACTGAATAAATTATCAATATTGATAAACTTCAGGTTTATACCATGACGTGTGCAATCAGCGATAAACTCCAAGTTTATTATGATATGGGTTTTTATATCAATAAGCATCCACTTTATTGTGGTATTCTTTTATTTGTATAGTACAAACTGAAAAATAAAGCGGGTAACTTTTCACATACATATTACCCCGCTACAATTTGTAGTAATAGAAGATATTAAATCTTTCCTTTATTTATAGTCTCAATATAACCAACCGTTTTCGCGAATACTTTAGAAACTCAATAAGTTTCTTTGAGATTTACTACGACATAATACATTATTGATAATCAATTTTATTTCTCCAAAGTAGTATAATTGGCTCTTCTAGAGCTTTCAATTAATTTTGTACTACCATATATTCATCAACATCTATATGGTGAATAAACTTTAAGGAGAAAGTTATATCATTATGGTCATGGTAAAAATTATATGCAAGATCTATTTCTTGCATTACCGTTGTCTTTTAATAATCATATTGCCAAAATATTTAGCATAATCACAATAGGTACGTGATCAATGATCATTCATGCCATAATAATGATATAATTTTCTTGTTTCATCTCAAACCTCCTCTTAGAGGTGAGTGTGCTATATTCACTACCACTAGCACATTCATATTCTTCCAAGAATGAATATGTATTCATAAATTAGATGTTGTCATATTCACCTCATGAATGGACCATAATCTCATATCAAATCGATGACAAATATTACTTTCACAGAGTGAAGGATTATTTTGAGATTCTTTATTATTCTCATTATCACAATGATGACGATTATAATTTCTTCTATTGCCACGTCCACATCCATTGATACCTTCACGGTAATAATTTTGTCTTCTTTCAGACTTATCACATATTGCTATCACATTCTCTTAAGGGGACTGAGAATGAAGCAAATTTAATGTAACGGATTTCCACTTCTTTGCCCATAATCATACATGAATTTGATCAGCAAGGCATAGTTACCACTTCGGGTGATTATAATTTCTTGCAAACTCTATTAGAGTTATAATCAAAGTTTATTGTCTTATCTTCTATTTAAAATCAAATTATAGAATTTGAAGAATTTAAAAGAGAAAAATAAAGTAAAATACTTTCCTTAAATCCAGAATTTAATCTTGAAGGAAGTTCATGAAATAATTGACAATCACTATGCTTAATCCCAAAGCTTATACTCAATTGGTAAAAGTCTCGTGCTGATAACGTGTTATAAAAAATAAAAGAAGAAGAAGAGTATTGCAATGCAAAGTAGAGAGAAAGTGTCACAACCCAAATTTTCCTCTGTTGGGTATCGTGATGGCACCTAGTCTTAAGGACTAGGTAAGCCTAATATTCATGAATAACAACGATAATAAATAGAATCTAATACTTTTCTGAAATAAATAATTCTTTACACATTGTATATTTCCAAAACCCGGAAGTACAAGTCATAAGATTTTAAGAATTTACACTAAAACTCCTAAAAATATCACTGTTCAGAAATAAGTGCAACAGTGCAAACAAAAACTATAAGATGGTGACTTTGAAACCGCGAATGCTGGAGCGGTTTTACCTTGAGTTTCCACAACAGTAACCGCGCTACTGTCAATCAATCAACCGACTATGCGAAAACCTGGAATCAGCACAAAAATATGCAGAAGAGTAGTATGAGCACACCACAGCGGTGCCCAGTAAGTACCAAGACTAACCTCGGTGAAGTAGTGAAGAGGACTAGTCAAGACACCCACTAGTCTAATAAAAACTGAACAAGTATCAATATAGAAATCAGAGAAATAATGATATACACATAAATGCTACACAATATAGCTAACAAGACAGTGAATTCGATAAAGAAGGAAAATAATAAGTATCAGCGGAAACCATGAAGTAACATAAAGACTGAATAGAACAAAGACAGATCCGGCATGTAAATATACCACACGTACATGTAATGACTCAACAACTTCCCACTTCTACATCAAATTCATAGTCATCTCCACGAGGTTCCGAACATCGGACAAATCACCATTTACGGGTCCTAATATCCGAACCCTAACACTTGGCATCTTGCGCCCTCATTCGAGTACTAACTGCACGGATGACTCACGTGCCAATTGGGTCATTCCCACCATACGGTAAGCACAACAAGAGTATCTATACTTGACGACAACAAGGAGTCTTGAATCCATTAGTAGTACTTAACTACGTATATGCTTGTGCAGGTGTCCTAACATGATTTCAACAACCAATAGACATAAGGAAAACAAAAGGGGTAACGCGTACATTTTCATCTCATAAATTTCCACACGAATGAACTCACACGGTAAGTGTTTCAGTATACAATATCAACAACAAGGAATTCCCCCAGGCCAACACAAGTATCACAGCCAATCCCTGACATAACCCACCTTGTCACGCCACATGTGCAATAGTACAGTATATGCCTGCCTTGTTTCGCCACACGTGCATAAACATGTTCCCACCTTTTCACGCCACATGCGCAACACTCAATCTCGTATCCCGCCTTATCACTCAGCATGTGCAATATCAATAGTAAACACGGCACGGCAGAAAACTCGTGCAAATCCCCATATCGACAACCGCACGACAGAAACCTCGTGCATCACCACAACAAGTACAACAACAAAAATGGCAACAATTCAAGATACAATTAATACATAAACTCAAGAACCTTCGACCACAAGATAAGGCAAAACTAGTTCACGAGAAATAAACATAATAAGAAGAGCTAGGCATATTACGAATCACTCAACAAGGAAAGAAAATAACATGTAACAGCCGCACCTAATTACACGGGTGAACAACAAGAAATCAACACAAATCCGATAATTCATATAAGGGAAAGTCACGAAGGTATAGAATATCCAAACTTCTTTTAAGGTTGAGCAGTTACGAGAATATTCAACAATTTCCACTAAAGGGCAAGCAGCAGAGAATAATCATAACTTCATTTAAGACCAAAACAATTATAGGTTGAGATGAAGATAATTGCAAATTTGAGGTGCGCAGTTAAGAAGATATAGCGTGACAGTAAAGGAAATAAAATCTTCAGATAAGTCAATTAGGAGTCAAGTAGGCAATATGAGTAAATAATACTACAAGCAACTAGTTTAACTAATAAATTTGAAGCTAAGACGCGAAGTTAGGAAAATTGCCCAAAAAGTACCCCGCACGTCTCGGAATCGGGTAAAAATTTACAATTATGAACACCCGCTCAATTATGAGAACACTCGAACAAAAATCATCAAAACCCGACGTCAAAATCACACTCAAATCTCGGATTTTCGATTGGGAAACTTTTTCTCCTATTCCCAAACTTTTACTCTCAATTTCCTTGATAGACTGAGGAAAACGACAATAGATTAATGAAACAAAACCAAATTCGAGTAAGAAATCGTTACCCACAAGATTCCTCCGAAAATCCACCCAAGAATCGCCTTTTCCCGAGCTCAAAATCAAAAATGGGTTGAAAATGAACAACCCTCGATTTTGTCCCCTTTTCTGCCCAGCAATCCTCGCACATGCGGTTCAGCCAGTCGCACCTGCGGAAATCACTAAATCCCACATCTTCGCACTTGCGCTCCAGTTCACGCATCTGCGCCTCAGGCCTGGCTTCCCAAATTCCGCATCTGCGGGCTTACCTTCTACGCCTGCGATCTTGCACCTGCGGCTACCCATCCGCAGGTGCGGAAAAATATCAGAACTCCAAAAACCAGCAAGTCAGCAACTCTAAATTCCCAAAAATAATCCGTTAACCACCCGAAACACACCCGAGCCCCCCGGAACCTCGACCGACATACCAACCAATCCCATAACTCCATACGAACTTAGTCGAGCCTTCAAACCACTTCACAAAACATCAAAATCGCCAATTATGCATGGATTCAAGCCTATGAACTATCAAATTTCCAAAATCCACAACCGATGCCGAGATACATCAAAACTAGTCTGAATGACCTGAAATTTGACACACATGTCACAGATGAAACTACGAACCTACAACCACTTTCAGAATCCCATTCCGAGCCTGATATCAAATTTTCACTTATCGGCCAAAATCGCCAAAATTCTAACTTCCGCCGAATTGCCTCATATTACTCTACGGACCTCCAAAACCAATTCCGAACGCACGCCTAAGTCCAAAATCATCATACGAAGTTGTTGGAATCACCCAAACTCATTCTGAGGCCGTTTACTCAAAAGTCAAACCTCCGATCAACTTCCATTACTTAAGCTTCAAAAATAGAAATTTTCCTTCCAAATCGACTCCGGATTATCCGGTAACTGAATCCAACCATGCACGCAGGTTGATATACACAAAGTGAAGTTGTTCAAGACCTTATTCCACCGAACGGAGCTTAATTTCTCAAAACGACCGGTCAGGTCGTTACATTCTCCCCCTCTTAAACAAACGTTCGTCCTCGAACATGCCAAGATTCACCTCGAATTGATCCAATCACTGATTGCACACTTCCAACACACACCCGCGGGTGATCCCACATCACCCCAATCTACATAAGACTGACGACACCATCACAACTGCAATATAGCCTTCTCATCACCATCGATAAGCCTCATACCTCAATTTCTCACCTTCTACTCATTTCCAAAACACCCGATTCTAAATCCACATCCAACATTAGCTTCATATCCGATAAAACTATATTCCCAACCTCCATCACACTGATAATAATGCAAGAAACACGAAGACTTCATAGCCTTGACACCCAAATCACCAAGCCACAACTAACACCACCAGGCACACACCCCACAAGATAAACTCAAGGAGCACCAAACAAAAATGACTGAATATGAAAGGAGAAACACGTAAGGAAACTATCAAACAAGCCCGATAGGCACAACTCTCTATCAATGCTAACTTACACAACAACATAACAAGGAAGGAACTAAAGCACATGAACAAATCACAAGGATACCATCCTGATACAATTTCCACTGCGGTACACAGCCCGGTCCAAACATATCGGGTCACAAATATCACGAGGACCTTGCCCTCAACTCTGAATCACATACTGAAAATATATCATACCAATTGAAATTCCCCCACTAATTCATCTCAGCTGATAAAAATCATAACACTAGTTGATCTCACATTTCGATGGACTATCAAATCACAACTCGTAAATAAATTACTCACGAATCACATCAAACTTACCGCACTGGACAACAGGAATTTACTACTAGTCTCATATCTCTCAATACTGAATAGAGACAAATAATAGACATGGGCTACTACTCAGAATCTCCCAACAGGAGCAAACACAAAAATAGAGTGCAAAGCATGAAACTCACTCATAAACAAAACAACAGTGAGGGAACTCGTCCCGACCAACAGAGCTATAATGAAATACAAATGGTGCCCCTCTATAACAAAACAAAGCATACATGTACTATAACATCTGGCACAATGGCCTCCAGCCTACTATACGAAACACATCAACGGGTCGGGCCTCCCCCTCTTCGGCGCCCTCTACTCGCCTGAATGCCCTGCTGTAACACATCTGCCCGGAGCCTGGGAAAATATCTCACCCTGTGGATGATATCTTCACACTCAAAACAACCTTTCTGTTGACGTGGTTGTGGAAACTGCGCGACTCGAGTACTTTGAGACCCATGAGTACCTGAAACCCCATGCGAAGCCGGCAATGCAAATTGAACTGGCTGACCCATAAAACCTCTATCGTGTTGTACCCTGCCTCCATAATAAGGACCAGTAAATTAATCCGGACCACGAGGCCTCCTCACCTCTTTGCCCTCTCTCTCCTTACCTCGTCTGACATCTCTATCATAGTCCCGCATGTCGTCTCTCTCACGATCCAGCATGCCCTCAACTCTGCGAGCAATCCCTACCACCTACTGAAATGAAACATCCAAATCTAACTCACGAGCCATACTAAATAGAATATCACGCCTGAGGCCCTCAATGAATCTGCGAACACACTCTCTAACTATAGTAACCAAAGTAGGTGCATGCCTGGCCAAATCACTGAATCTGACGGCATACTCTGATACTGACATAGTGCCCTGGCATAGCCTCTCAAACTCTGCGCGCCATGCATCTCGGAGGGACTAAGGTACAAAATCACTCAAGAACATCTCTGAAAACTGATCCCATGTAAGTGAAGCTGACCCGACCGGGCTACCCAACTTATATGCTCGCCACCATTGATAAGCCGCTCCCCTGAGATGGAACGTAACGAAAGAAACCCCGCTCGTCTCCACAATACCCATAGTACGAAGAATGCGGTGACACTCCTCCAGGAAACCATGGGAATCATCTGTCGCCAATCCACTGAAGGTAGGAGGGTGGTACTTCTTGTACCTCTCGAGTCTAAGTTGTTCCACCTCAAATGTTGATGCCCTAACCACGGGCGGAACTGGGATCCCAGGTTGTGCTGCCATGACACCGGGAACCTGACTAACCTACTCTCGCTGCTCCGTAGTATGGGCGACGGGAGTCTGGGCTCCTTCCCCACCCTGTGAAGTAGCTGGTGTACTCGGAATCAATCTCGCCTGAGTTAAGGTACCAATCACATCCCAGAACTGTGGAAAGGTCTCCTGAAGTCCGGGTGTAATAGCAGGCACCTCCGGTCCCCCAACTGGAACTGTTGGAAGCTCCTCAACGGCTACTCTAGCAGGTGCTCTAGCTGCGGCACGTGCCCCTCGTCGACCTCTGCCTCTACCTCTGCCCCTGGCGGCATCTGCTCCGAGGGTAACATCCTCAGGATCTGCAGCTCGCGTCCTCACCATCTGTGAGAGAATGGAATGATAAATTTCAAACTTCAAGATCAATGAACTCGCACGATAGGAATGAAGGAAGTGAAGTTATCCTAATAGTATCGTAGCCTCTCGAAGATAAGCACAGACGTCTCCGTACCGATCCGCAAGACTCTACTAAACTCGCTTATGACTCGTAGCACCTATGAACCTAGAGCTCTGATACCAACTTGTCACGACCCAAATTTCCCTCGGTTGGGTATCGTGATGGCACCTAGTCTTAAGGACTAAATAAGCCTAATATTCAGGAATAACAACAATAATAAATAGAATCTAATACTTTTTTGAAATAAATAATTCTTTACACATTGTATATTCCCAAAACCCGGAAGTACAAGTCTAAGCTTTTAAGAATTTACACTAAAACTCCTAAAAATACCACTGTTCATAAATAAGCGCAACAGTGCAAATAAAAAATATAAGATGGTGACTCCGAAACCGCGAACGCTGGAGCGGTTTTACCTTGACTCTCCACAATAGTAACCGCGCTATTGTTAATCAATCGGCCGGCTATGCGAAAACCTAGAATCTTCACAAAAATGTGCAGAAGAGTAGTATAAGCACACCACAGCGGTGCCTAGTAAGTATCAAAACTAACCTCGGTGAAGTAGTGACGAGTACTAGTCAAGACACCCACTAGTCTAATAAAAACTCAACAAGTATCAATATAGAAATCAGGGAAATAATGATATACACATAAAGTCTACGCAATATAGCTAACCAGACAGCAAATTCGATAAAGAAGGAAAACAATAAGTATCAGCGGAAACCATGAAGTAACACAAAGACTGAATAGAACACAGACAGATCCGGCATGTAAATATACCACACGTACATGTAATGACTCAACAACTTCAACCACTTCTACATCAAATTCATAGTCATCTTCACGAGGTTCTGAACCTCGGACAAATCACCGTTTACGGGTCCCAATATCCGAACCCTAACACTTGGTATATTGCGCCCTCATTCGGGTACTAACTACACGGACGACTCACGTTCCAATTGGGTCATTCCCACCCATACGGTAAGCACAACAAGAGTATCTATACTTGAAGACAACAAGGAGTCCTTAATCCATTAGTAGTACTTAACTACGTGTATGCTTGTGCAGGTAACCTAACATGATTTCAACAACCAATAGACATAAGGAAAACAAAAGGGGCAACGCGTACATTTTCATCTCATAAATTTCCACACGAATGAACTCACACGGTAAGTGTTTCAGTACACAATATCAACAACAAGGAATTCCCCCAGGCCAACACAAGTATCACAGCCAATCCCTGACATAACCCACCTTGTCACGCCACGTGTGAAATAGTATAGTATATGCCCACCTTGTTTCGCCACACGTGCATAAACATGTTCCCACCTTGTCACGCCACATGCGCAACACTCAATATCGTATCCCGCCTCATCACGCCGCATGTGCAATATCAATAGTAAACACTGCACGGCAGAAACCTCGTGCAAATCCCCATATCAACAACCGCACGGCAGAAACCTCGTGCATCACCACAACAAGTACAACAACAAAAATGGCAACGGTTCAAGATACAATTAATACATAAACTCAAGAACCTTCGACCACAAGATAGGAAAAACTAGTTCACAAGAAATAAACATAATAAGGAGAGCTAGGCATATTACGAATCACTCAACAAGGAAGGAAAATAGCATGTAATAGCCGCACCTAATTACACGGGTGAACAACAAGAAATTAACACAAATCCGATAATTCCATATAAGGTCAAGTCACGAAGGTATAGAATATCCAAACTTCTTTTAAGGTTGAGCAGTTACAAGAATATTCAACAATTTCCACTTAAGGGCAAGCAGCAGAGAATTATCATAACTTCATTTAAGACTAAAACAATTATAGGTTGAGATGAATATAATTGCAAATTTGAGGTGCGCAGTTAAGAAGATATAGCATGACAGTAAAGGAAATAAAATCTTCAGATAAGTTAA
Source organism: Nicotiana knightiana (assembly GCA_005239525.1). Lineage (NCBI taxonomy): Eukaryota > Viridiplantae > Streptophyta > Magnoliopsida > Solanales > Solanaceae > Nicotiana > Nicotiana knightiana. Next base: position 30,095 of record MDKJ01198682.1, on the reverse strand, counting down.
TTAGGAGTCAAGTAGTCAATATGAGTAAATCCGAAAGTAAGAACTTCCACATTTAAGAAGATAATGATGACACTACAAATTAGGAAATTCAGTCATGTTACGGACAATCCATACTCTGTGAATATAAGGACCCAAGATTCCTAAAGGGTCAACTTTCCACAAACAAGTCCGAGCATGCACTCGTCACCTCGTGTACACGGACTACAATCAACATAGAAGACTCAAATTCTAAGTGGAAATTCCACCATACAAGGTTAGGTTAGATACTTACCTCAATCGCTCAAATCAAACTTGAAATCACGTTCTTTCCATGGGTATCTGACTCCCAATGGCTCAAATCTAATCAAATCAATAGCATCGTGTAAATAATACTACAAGCAACTAGTTTAACTAATAAATTTGAAGCTAAGACGCGAAGTTAGGAAAATTGCCCAAAAAGTACCTCGGGCCCACATCTCGAAATCGGGTAAAATTTTACAATTATGAACACCCGCTTAATTATGAGAACACTCGAATAAAAATCATCAAAACCCGACGTCAAAATCACACTCAAATCTCGGATTTTCAATTGGAAAACTTTTTCTCCTATTTCCAAAATTTTACTCTCAATTTCCTTGATAGAATGAGGAAAACTACAATAGATTAATGAAACAAAACCAAATTCGAGTAAGAAATCGTTACCCACAAGATTTCTCTGAAAATCCGCCCAAGAGTCGCCTTCTCCCGAGCTCAAAATAAAAACTGGGGTGAAAATGAACAACCCTCAATTCTGTCCCCTTTTCTGCCCAGAAATCCTCGCACCTGCGGACATTTTGTGCATACCGCACCTACGGTCCAACCAGTCGCACCTGCGAAAATCACTAAATCTAACATCTTCACACATGCGCTCCAGTTCACGCACTTGCGGGCTCGCAGGTGTGACCAAAACCTCACACTTGCGCCTCAGGCCTAGCTCCCCAAATTCCGCATCTGCGGGCTTACCTTCCGCGCCTGCGATCTCGCACCTGCGGCTACCCATCGGCAGGTGCGGAAAAATACCAGAACTCAAAAAACCAGCAAGTCAGCAACTCTAAATTCCCAAAAACAATTCGTTAACCACCCTAAACACACCCGAGGCCCCCGAAACCTCGACCAGACATACCAACCAATCCTATAAATCCATAAGAACTTAGTTGAGCCTTCAAACCACTTCATGAAACATTAAAATCACCAATTATGCATGGATTCAAGCCTATGAACTATAAAATTTTCAAAATCCACAACCGATGCCGAAACACATCAAAACTAGTCCGAATGACCTGAAGTTTGACACACAGGTCACAAATGACACTACGGACCTACATCCACTTTCAGAATCCCATTCCGTGCCCGATTTCAAATTTTCACTTATCGACCGAAATCGTCAAAATTCTAACTTCTGCCGAATTGCCTCAAATTACTCTACGGACCTCCAAAACCAATTCCGGACGCGCGCCTAAGTTCAAAATCATTATACGGAGCTGTTGGAATCACCCAAAACCCATTCTGAGGCCGTTTACACAAAAGTCAAACCTCCGGTCAACTTTCATCACTTAAGCTTCAAAAATAGAAATTTTCCTTCCAATTCGAATCCGGATTATCCGGTAACTGAATCCAACCATGCACGCAGGTTGATATACACAAAGTGAAGTTGTTCAAGACCTTATTCCAGCGAACGGAGCTTAATTTCTCAAAACGACCGGTCGGGTCGTTACAGAAAGAATTCTTATTGATTGGGATCAATTACAATGGAATAGAACCCCTCAATTTATAGGAGAAAAGTGACTTAGTCTCCAAGTAACAAAACTTACAATATCTCTAAAATATAGATATTCACCATAAATAAAATAGTATTTATAACAAAATAGATGAAGAGGAAAAAGTACGACAAAGAAGAGGGAAAAGAAAAAGACGGGAGCTAGAGATTTGATGTAGTTAGGGGTACTTTAGAGATTATAAAAAAGTGTGAGGGACAATAATGTAAAGTACTTGGTCAACCACCAATTGCTTTTGAGCTAAGAAAAATAAGTTAGGATTGCTTAAGAACCCGTTTGGATTAGCTGATTATAAATAGTTGATAAGTTTGAAGTGCTAAAAAGTATTTTTAAGTGTTGAAACTGGTTTTTTTAAATAAGCATTTACGTATTTGGACAGACTTGCTAAAATCAATAATAAGCAGATGATGTGCTTGGTAAAAAGTGTTGATAAGTTGTTCTTTTGTTAAAATGACTAAAATATCCTTTAAAAATTTACAAAAATAATATAAATTAAAAAAATTTCTTTGTAAAAAAAAAGCATGAATATGGAATGAAAATGAAAAAATAAAAATTATTTTGAGATTTTTTTTGTGAATTTAAAAATATTATTAAGGATAAACTAGTAAAATTTTTGGTCAAACTAAAAGTACCTATAAGCTGAAAAGCCATAAGTTGGGGTTGACTTATGTATGATTTTAGCTTATAAGCACTTGGAGTGTTTACCAAACGTGCGGATAAGCCAAAAGGTGCTTATAATCCAGTTTGACCAGCTTAGAGAATCTCCAACACTCCCCCATTTCTCCAAGATGCAGTCATTTTTTTCCAAAATGTGGCTCCAATGCTCCCTCATTTTTTTTTTTTTGCTGCAAAAATGGGGATAAATAGTGTTATTCCAAATTTGGAGTGACACTATTCATCTCCTCCATTACTATTCATCCTTACTTTAATATTATTTTTATTATTTAACTCTTTATATATACCTAATTATGTTTATGTAATGTCTTTATAATATTAATTTTACATCTTAACTTTAGCGCATAATTTTGATAAATTAATTTCGTGCATTTATTATTCTTATATAAAATTGTAAGTTAATTTTATTATAAGTTATAATTGTACAAAAAATATATAATCATCTCTAAAAATGGATGGTGCAACTACAAAACATTAGATGTTGCTAAAATTGAAAGGTGCGAATATAAAATATTAAATGTTGCTAAAATTGAAAAGTGAAAATTGAAAATACATTAATGGTCTAGGATGAGCGTGATCTTAACGCATCAATTCAAGATGATTGAGAATGTCCACCTCCAACAGTAGAAATGGTAGTAGATGAAAATCACCGATTTGAATAATTTTTAGCTCGGCACAAAAAAATTATGGACAAAGATGCTCATTTTGTACTTCGTAATGCATTAGTAGATCATTTATGGGAGCATACTAGAGGTGGAAATTGATTATTTATGTAATATTTAATTAGAATTTTACCATAATGTAATATATATTTAATTATCTTGTATATCGATGATTTCACTTTTATTTGAATTATCCGTTAATATATATAATGATGTTCTAACGTCAATACCACACAAGATGGGGTGATTTGTGTGGTGTTCGATTTTTGCATGCACTAGTTATAGAAGGACCGGGTTCTTCTATGTGTTCCAACCTCTACTGTTTGCGAAATAATAAATACAAAAAATAAATAACACAGAGATTTTTACGTGGAAAACACCTGCTCAAAAGGTGAAAAACTACGACCTACTTCCCAGTAGGATTTTTCCAAACTCTTTACTAAATCAGTGAGCCAAATAGCATTTACAAAAACTCTTTTGTAAACCTAGGATTACCTCTAATCCATTTGTGGCAAACTAGCCTCTAGCTATTTGCGACAAACTCCAAGTTAGCTATAACTTGAAACACACAGTACCTATTACAGACGCTTCTAGATAAAGCTGAAAAGGTACAAGTTGAAATCACCTACTACAAGTAAACTAGACTAAAAGACAACAGTTGAAACTGGTTCTTCTAGCTGGTCCAAGTAGCTTCCTCAATTCACGTTTAACTTCTGCGTTTGTGCGTACCTGTACAATAAGAACAATCTGAAATATATAGGATTAGTATACGAGATATTTACTAGAGTTCTAATGTTACTCTTCCTTGGTGAAAGAGTTCTAGTTAATCTCAACTTCTCAAATCCTTCCTTATCTTTGATTCTGTTCTTACTGAATAAGGAGTCCTTCTCCTTATTATTTTGCAATCTTTTCGATTAGGAGATCTCTCTTATGTCCTAGATTTCGCTTATCTCCTGCATGTGCACCTCACGTGCCTTTAACTCTGCATGTGGCTATGTCTCCAGTGATGGACCTGGTTCATCTTTGAGTTACTTTTTCAATCTTCAAAATCATTCAATTTCTTGGGCCAACAAATTCCCCCTTTTTTATGATGACAAATTCTGTGCTTAGGCATGTAACCAACTTAATCCAATATTTACACATTTTAGAGTATTAAGTATTTATCATAAAAGAACCAGGTTCATTAGGTTATAAATATCACATGTTCATAGTATCACATAACCATTTACATGTTCAGAGTAGCACATAACCATTTCCCCCCCTTTTGGCATCATCGAAAAGTTACAAATTTTGGAAAAGTCCCAGATATTTAAGAATTACTCATGGCCACTAGGGCAACTGCAAGTGCAATCATAGATTAATCATCAATAGTGAACTAATAATTCAATTTATCAAAGAAAATGAAAAAAAAATTAAGAGCAAAAACAACATAATTCATTGATAGAAAGCATTGTTCATCCACAATCCAAAAAAAAAGAAATAGAAACAGTTAGAACCATGAGCAAAAAAAAAACAAGAAAAGTCCCTAATCTGGGTCACTGATGTACTAAGGCAGGCTTAGGCTACTAAGGTTGGGAAGGGCTGGAGGCTTGGTTTTTGGCTTGGAGAAGAAATAACATATCTCGAAGAATTCCCTCATTCTTATCCTTTTCTTTAGCAAACTCAGTTCTGAGAGCATCCCTCTCAGATTCAACCTCTGCTAGACGGTTCTTCCGCCGAAGTATTTCTGCATCCTTCACCCCACTTTCCTATACAAGTTCTCTGACTTTGCTGTTCACAGGCGTCTTCCTAGATGAACCAGGTTCATTGGCAATGACATTTACCTAACAGCCACAAGCCAGAAGAGTATTTATGCCAAAGTGATCCTTGCTTGTGGCCATCTGTGCCTTCTTCAGAGGCACCTTGTAGTGGACAAGTACAGAGGTAAGAATGAAGCCATATGGAATGACATGGGCTTTGGAATCGTTTACCACTATGTCCAGCAGCTGAATGATGAAGTAGGGCCAATTTATCTACCTCCCGCTGTTCAGGCACTCCATCATAACTAAATCCATACATTTAGCAATATGCCTCCTCTCCTGTCTCAGCAATACACACTTGTTGATAAACTCAAATAACACTTTGTGTGGGGGCTTCATCTCACTCTTGCAGACTACCTTAGGTTCAACCTCCTCTTCATTGTCACAGAATTTTCTTGTGATTTGCAAAGCAGTTGGAAGATCATCTAAACTTGGCCCTTTTTTGCCTAGTGTAGTTATCATAGCCTTCAGATGGAATGCCAAGGATCTCTCCTAATTATTTGGCATCAAAAGAAATTCTTATCCCCTTCACTTGGCTACTGACTCTGTCATCCTTGACACCAGCATTGTCCATGAATTCAACTATCTCATTTTTGGCCAATCGTCCATCCAACTGAAGGATCATGTCCTTCCATACCTGCACCTCCAGCTTATCCAATAATAAGACCATGTCTGCTTCTTCCAAATCTTTCAATAACTTTCCATTCAGAATGGTGCGCTTCCCAAATTTTGTCAAATTATCCTTCTCTCCATCCGAATCAGCTCCATCCTCATCACTCCAGTCATCATCTTCAGCAGTTTGCACTTTCTTAGGTTTCACTGTAGACCTGGTTCTCTTGGCTACAGTTGAGGGTTCAACAGACACTAGTGCAGACTTCTTGGAGGAAGTCTTGGATTTATTTGGTTTTGGAGTCTGAATCTCAACCCCTGCAATTTGTTCACCTTGATGGACCAGGTCCATCTCATCAACCTCAACAGCCTCTACAGGCTCAATAACTTTCTTCTTTCCCTTTGCAATCCTCTTTCTTTTACTCTCTTCCAAGGCTTTCTGTAACTCCTCATCACTCTGCCTTAGTGTGCTTCTTGTGGTTCTTCCTCTTGGAAGAGGAATTTCAGAATTTCAGCAGAGGGAGTGGCCTTCCTCTTCTTACTTGCTCCAGTTGTTCCAGAATTTTGAGCCTTGGGAGTTCTTTTCTTCTTTGTCTTATAACTGTCACCTAACTTTTTCAGAAGATCTGCTAAGGTTTCCCCAATAGATGAACCAGGTTCATTTGTAGACTTCCCTAGATTTACCAACCCCTCAGCCTCTTCTCCTGATCCACTTCCCCCTGACTTCTTGTCTCCCTCTTCTATTACTACTGCTTCAGTACCACAAATAAACAAACTAGTAGTTTCTTCTCTTGTTCCCCTCGCTTCACTCAGACCTCCCTCTCTCTTTTTTTTCTCAATTTTATTTTTACCACCTCTTCGTCTTATTTCTGGAAACTCCACATCTATCACAGACCCAACCAAAATAAATATGTTTTCTAAGTTCTCCGATATTTTAGACACAGCCTCAGAAGTGATCTTTGGTACATATGATACCTGTTCAGAATCAGATGATCCTGATGCTTCTTCAGTAGCTGATTTAAACGAGTCACTTGAATTATCTGATTCTTGAGCCTGACTGGCTTTTAGTTTGGCATTCAATTTTCTGACGAGAGAACCTGTAGCCACTATTTTTCTGGCAAGCATTTTAACCCTTCTAAATCTGGGTTCTGGACTAGGGCTAGGTTGAGGAATGGCGGGACTGGGTTGAGACGGGATGGGAATTGGTGGTGGAGGTGTTGTGGAAGTCGAAGATGGAGTAGCAGGTGGTGAAGTGCCAGGGTTGTCCGAAGGGTTACACATTTTTTATTGAATATGAAAGAAGAAAATTTGGATTGAGAATGAAGGTAAAGGAAGATGGAAGGGTTTCCACGGTTGTAGAGTTGGTGAGTGATTTCAGAGGTGATGATACGGGTTTTAAAAGAAGGGAGTAATTAATATAACGTCAGCCTTTTGGGTCAAATAGAGGTCTTATCACCTATGCAACTGATCATTTAGAGGTGATGGTTACAGCGTCCCTAAGTTCTAGGCGGTTTAATTTTATTGGAATCTTAGGGTAGATGGAACTGGTTCAAAAATGGGATAAGGATATATTTTGAAAAGATCTTGATTAGGTAGAGTTCTTCTCATGATTAACTCTTAATATTTCAAAGTGTGAATAGTGGAGAACATATACCTCGCCTTTCAAATGAACCAACACTGATGAACCAGGTTCATCATGTCAGAATCCTCTTGATCAAACCTCAATTTTCAACAATAGAGAAAACAACATTAGTAACTAGTCAGTAATCTCAAAACATGGCAAAGGAGTATGCTATTTACAGCATGAGACAGAGTAATAATTAATCCGATTATTTACATAAATTTCAGAATTTCTAGCCAAAAATTTTTTTATATTTTTTTTCTTTTATGTACATTCTGAACTGGTTCAATTAGGTGATCTTAATCACCCCTAACTCTAATATGTTCCTTTCAAAATTCTCTCTACTTAGTGATTTTGTAAATATATCAGCAATCTGTTTATCAGTAGCACAAAATTCAATAGAGATCAATCTCTTCTCATAATTGTACCTTAAAAAATGATGTCTAACATCTATGTGCTTTGTCCTTTTATGATGGACGGGGTTCTTTGTCATACTTATAGCACTGGTGTTATCACAAAAGATAGGGATGCATCCAACATCGATTCCAAAATCTATCAATTGTTTTTTAATCCACAGTAGTTCATAACATGAGGCTGCAACCACATACTCAGCCTCAACAGTAGATAGAGCCACATAATTTTGCTTTTTAGTGGCCCAAAACATGAGACATGAGCCCAGAAAATGTGCCATACCTGAGGTGTTCTTTCTATCCATTAGAAAACCTACAATGTTAGCATCAGCATATCCCACAAGATTGAAGTTACTACATTTTGGATACCAAAGACAGAGATCAGCGGTGCCTTTTAGGTATCTCAAGATTCTCCTCACAGCAGTTAAGTGGTATTCCTTTGGATTAGCCTGAAATATTTCACAAAGTCCTACTGTGAAAACAATGTCAGGTCTACTGGCAATAAGATACAATAATGAACCAATCATTCTCCTATATAACTTTTGATCAACAGATGAACTAGGTTCATCTGCATCCAATTTTGTGGTTGTTGCTGTAGGAGTATCAATTTCTTTAGAGTCTTCCATTTTAAACCTCTTAAGCAACTCTTTAACATACTTTTGCTGATGGATCATAGTTCCATTTGAATTTTGTTTAATTTGTAAGCCTAAAAAGAAATTTAGCTCACCCATCATACTCATTTCAAATTCACTCCCCATTAATTTAACAAATTCTTTACTTAGCTTATCATTAGTTTCTCCAAAGATTATGTCATCTACATATATCTGAACTACCAAGAGATCTTTACCTTTCTCCTTCAAGAATAAAGTACTATTAATTTTACCTCTCTTGTAGTCATGCTCAAGCCAAAATTTTGATAATCTTTCATACCACGCTCTGGGAGCTTGATTGAGTCCATATAATGCTTTGTCAAGTTTGTACACATGATCTGGATTCTCCTTGTTCTCAAACCCTGGAGGTTGTTTGACAAACACTTCTTCCTTGAGATAGCCATTTAGGAAGGCACTTTTGACATCCATCTGATGAAGAGTGAATTCCATGTAAGCAGCAAAGGCTATGAGGAGTCTTATTTCTTCCAATCTTGCCATTGGCAAAAGTCTCATCATAATTTATGCCTTCCTCCTGATTGTATCCTTGAACCACCAATCTTGCCTTGTTTCTTGTAACTGTTCCATCTTCATCAAGTTTGTTTCTGAAGACCCATTTTGTGCCAATTATTGAGCTATCCAAAGGTTTTGTTAACAGATGCCAAACTTGACTTCTTTCAAATTGATTGAGTTCATCTTGCATTGCATTTACCCAGTCTGCATCGTACAAAGCCTCAGCAACATTTTTAGGTTCAATAAGAGATAGCAAAGCATCAAAAGCACAAACATTATTCGTAGAGGATCTGGTTTTGATTCCAGAGGTTGGATCAATGATAATGTTCTCAACAGGGTGAGAACTTTGATATCTGTATGGTTTCACAACCAACTGGTTACTCCTTGACGTTCCTTCAGTACCTTGTTGTTGTTGAATGGGATCAAGTACAGGTTCCAATGAGGTTTGGAAATTAGTTTGTTTTTCAATTCCCCCTGTCATGTTGCCAGGGTGGGATGAACTTGTTCCATCACCTGTTCCTTCCCCCAGTGTTGCTCCAGTTTGGACTGAATTTCTGACCAGCCCAATTTCTGCATCCTCTTGTTCCTATCTCTTAGAAAGAATGTTAGTTTCATAAAAAAACTACATGCACACTTTCTTCAACACACATAGTTCTTTTGTTATAGACTTTATAAGCCTTACTATGTGAAGAATATCCCAAGAATACTCCCTCATCACTTCTGGGATAAAACTTACCTAGGGAGTTTTTACCATTGTTGTGCACAAAGAACTTACAAACCAAAATCCCTAAGGTGGGATATATTTGTATTTCTCCTTTTAAGTAACTCATAGGGAGTCTTCTCTACAAGTGATCTAGTCATGCACCTATTTATGATATAGCATGAAATATTAATAACTTTCGCCCAGAAGCTATGGGGTAGTTTACTAGAAAGAAGCATAGAACTAGCCATATCTTCAAGTGTCCTATTCTTTCTTTCAACCACTCTACTTTGATGTGGAGTTATAGGGGCAGAAAAGTTGTGATCTATGTCATGCTCATCACAAAAATCAGCAAATTTAGCATTTTCAAATTCAGTGCCATGATCAGACCTAATTGATGCAAGTTGATTTCCTAATTGTTTTTGAATTTTTCTAACAAAAGAAGTAAACATGTCGAAGGCCTCATCTTTAGATGTTAGAAACAATGTCCAGGTAAATCTAGAATAGTCATCAACATGCACCATCACATATCTCTTACCACCACTGCTTAAGGTTCTCATAGGACCACAAAGATCCATATGGACCAGTTCCATCGTTCTGGTGGTACTTACTACTTTCTTTCTTTTGAAAGAGTATCTTACTTGCTTCCCCCTTGCACAAGCCTCACAAAAGTTGTCTTCCTTGAACTTAATATTAGGCAGACCTATCACTAAGTCCTTAGAGGCTAGTTTGTTGAGTTGACTCAGACTTGCATGTCCAAGTCTCTTATGCCAAAGGATGGGGTCATTATCCAGCACACTTAAGAAGGTTAATTCATTTTCTGAAAGTGTGGACAGACCTATGATGTATATATTGTTCACTCTTTTTCCCTGCAAAACAATCTTGTTAGTGATAAGATTTATTACAAAACATTTTGTAGATGTGAATGCTACTAAGTTACCTCTGTCATACAGTTGTGACACACTGATTAGGCTATATTTCAAGTCATCTATCAGGTAGACATTCTCACTAGAATGTGTGTCATCCTTACCTACTTTACCAACCCCAATATTTCACCTTTCTTTCCATTTCCAAAGGAGACATTTCCTCCTTTGAGGTCCTCAAGTGAAAGGAACTGGTCCTTGTTGTCAGTCATGTGTTTTGAGCAGCCACTATCCATGTACCATATTTGGTTACTTTCTTTCACTTGAACCTACAAAAGAATATCAGTTGTTAGTCTTAGGAACCCAAACTAGTTTGGGTCCCTTTCTATAAGCAAAAGGATGAATTAAATTCCTTTTAGCCCAATTTGGTAACCAATTCTTCCCTCGAACAAAACTTTTATTCTTTTGACTGGCCTGCTCTTTTGCATTGCATTCACTTTTGTAGTGACCTGTCTTACCACAATGGGTATAGATTTTGTTCTCAGGAAGGGTGAGGTACTTGCTTTTAGGATCCCATTTGGGCAGCTGACTCCCAAAGACGAGTCCTCTCCTATTGCTACTATGATGTTCCTGTAGCCATGTCAAAGAATCGGGGGATCAGTTCCATTTACAAGTTCTGTCTAGTTCATGCTTGACCTTACCAAGTTCCTCCTTCGATACTCTTATTTGTTCATCCTTCCTATACAACTCATCTTTTAGTTTACCTACATTTTCTTCTAAGGTGAGTTGAGAGTTGTCAGCTATCTTCTTATTGGCTCCTAGTTTCAATTTTAGATTTTCAGATTTTAACTCTAGGACATTTGTCTCAAATGGATGAACCTGGTTCTTCAAAGCAGTGTTTTCACTCACAGTCTCACTTATTCTGAGTTTCAGGTTTTTATACTTTGCTTTTAAAATTACACACTCCTTAGATAACTGTTCTTTTTCCTTATTAATTACTTCAGATTCATCAATAAAGTCTAGTAGTAATTCAGAGAGTTTTTCATTGGACAAGAACTTAATCTTGTCTTTGAGATGAAATATACTTACCTCATATTCCTCATCTGATTATTTAATTGCCATAAGTGCTTGTTAATATCCATCTTCATCACTTGACTCCTCATCTGAACTTTCTCCCCAAGCAGCGACCATATTGTTGATACTTTGTTCTTCTTGTGATGAACCTGTTCCTTCTTCCGATTCCTTCGTTCAATCATTTCCTTTCTCCATTCAACTTCCCACTGAGGGCAGTTCTTCATGTGATGATCAGTCTTCCCACATTTGTAGCAGCCCTCATTAGTTATTTTTTCCGGTACCCTTGGCTTATTGTAGTTTCCACCTCTTGAGGAGCCTTTTCCTCTCATAAGATATTTCTTGTAATCCTTGGTGATCATCGCCATTTCATCTTCTTCCAGATCTGCTCCTTCAGTGATTCTCAGTGCCAGACTCCTTTCCTTCTTGGGGACATCCATCTTCATTGTCTGTCTTCTAAGTTTATAGGCAGCAAGATTTCCAATTAGCTCATCCAGTTTGAGAGTTGCAATGTTCTTGGATTCTTGAACTGCAGTGATCTTGTTTTCCCAAGAGACTGGCAGAACCCTTGTCAAGATTTTCTCAACCTTGTCTTCCTCAAGAAGAGTCCTTCCAAGAGATTTCAGTTCATTATTCAGTGTAGTGAACCTAGTGTACATCTCTTGAATGGTCTCTCCTTCCTTCATAGATAAATTTTCATATTGAGAATATAGTAGTGTACCTCTGGATCTCTTCACTTGAGCAGTTCCTTCATGAGCCACTTGCAAAGTGTCCCAAATTTTCTTGGGAGTAGTACAACTTTGAATTCTACTGTACTCATCTGGACCAAGTCCACACACAAGTCTTGTCTTGTCTTTGGCACGTCTTCTCCCACTTTCTCAAATCCTCAGCAGTACAATCAGCTCTTGTCTTTGGCACGTCTACTCCTTCATCATTCTTCTTCATGGTGGCCAAAGGACCATCAGTAACTATGTCCCACAGCTCATAGTCTTCACCAATTATGTGATCTCTCATCCTGTTCTTCCACCAAGAGTAGTACTGGCCATTGAAGAGTGGAGGCCTAGCGGTTGATTGTCCTTCCCAGTTCACAGGTGGTGTACTCTTCTTGATATTTTCCTAAGGTTTTAGCCTCTTCAAGGATAACCCGCTCTGATACCAATTGATGTTCTAAACGTCAATACCACACAAGAAGGGTGTGGTTTGTGTGGTGTCCGATTTTCGCGTGCACTAGTTATAGAAGGACCGGGTTCTTCTATGTGTCCCAACCTCTACTGTTTGTGAAATAATAAATACATAAAATAAAGAACATAAAGATTTTTACGTGGAAAACACCTGGCTCAAAAGGTGAAAAATCACGACCTACTTCCCAGTAGGATTTTCTCAAACTCTTTACTAAATCAATGAGCCAAACAGCATTTACAAAAACTCTTTTGTAAACCTAGGATTACCTCTAATACCTTTGTGGTAAACTAGCCTCTAGCTATTTGCGACAAACTCCAAGTTAGCTATAACTTGAAACACACAGTACCTATTACAGACGCTTCTAGATAAAGCTGAAAAGGTACAAGTTGAAATCACCTACTACAAGTAAACTAGACTAAAAGACAACAGTTGGAACTGGTTCTTCTAGCTGGTCCAAGTAGCTTCCTCAATTCACGTTTAACTTCTGCGTTTGTGCGTACCTGCACAATAAGAACAATCTGAGATACATAGGATTAGTAGACGAGAGATTTACTAGAGTTATAATGCTACTCTTCCTTGGTGGAAGAGTTCTAGTTAATCTCAACTCCTCAAATCCTTCCTTATCTTTGATTTTGTTCTTACTGAATAAGGAGTCTTTCTCCTTATCATTTTGCAATCTTTTCGATCAGGAGATCTCTCTTATTTCCCAAATTTTGTTTATCTCCTGCATGTGCACATCACGTGCCTTTAACTCTGCATGTGTCTATGTCTCCAGTGATGGACCTGGTTCATCTTTGAGTTACTTTTTCAATCTTCAAAACCATTCAATTTCTTGGGCCAACATATAATCTATAATATTTGCTTACAAATTATATTATTTTAAAATTTATGGTGTAAAATAGTTTTATATTAAATTATATGTGATGAACATGTAAAAAAAGAAAAAAAGATAGAACTTCTTTAATAGAAATAAGAAGATAAAATTTAAATAAAAGATAATAATATATAATATTAAAGAGAGAGAATAATATAAAATGGAATATTCTTGTTTAAAGTAAATAATGGAGTAATGGTTGGAGTAACTTTACTCTAGTTTCCATTTTAGAGGAGAAAATGGAGGCAAGGGTTGGAGATGATCTTATAAGCTAAGCCAAACACCCTCTAACTTGTAGCTTTTGGCTTATTTCGGCTTAAAAGCACATAACTTAGTAGGCGCTTGGACATAACAATTGTAAAATTCGAAAAAATAGTGAAATTTTTTTTCAAGTGAAATTGGTATTTGAAATTTAGAGTTGTATTTGGATATAAATTTCAGTTTGGGTTATTTTTGAAATTTTGTGAGTGATTTGAGTAAAAATTTGAAAAACAGCTTTTTGGAGTTTTTTAAATTTTCAGAAATTTTCAAAATGCATCTTCAATTGAAAATTGGAAATTGTATGAACAAATGCTGATTTCGAAAAAAAGTAAATTTTTTTCGGAAAAATCTTCCATCAAATTTTATGTCTAAACGGGCACTTAAAAGTTGTGTTTAGAGTTACCATACACTTCAAACAAGATAAAAAGTGCTTTTAAGATGGTTTGACCAGCTTTTAAACAAATCCAAACATAATTTCTGTGTTTGGAAAAATAAGAACCACTATTGTTTAATGGTTATTAGCTAGCTACCATTTGCTATATTACTTCCTATAGCTATGTTTTCAGATTTTTTAGAGTGTATTCCATGTATTTAAGCTATTGTATTCATGAATACAGTAGCATTTCTAAGCGTGAAATAGGAGATTACAGCTAGACAGATTTTTGTATTCGAGTGTATTCGACTGTATTCATGGCGTGAAACATGGGATTACAATTGGACATATTATTGTATTCGACGTATTCACGGCGTGAAATAGGGAATTACACTATTTTTAAACGGAAAGTGAATCAATTAACATAATAGACTCCTAATATAACTTAACAAACTCAATTATAACACACAAATTTTGCATTTCCAGTTATAGAAAAGATTCTCAACTGAAAAACACCCCAAAAACATAGCAATCTTTAGAGAAATTATATAATACATCTGAATACATAAATTATATTAATTAAAAAAAATATATGAATACATTCATGGAATATAGTGAGACAGTGAATATAATAAAATACATAGAATACAACGGGATACATTGAAATACAATGAAAAAAAAAGACAATGAATACAATGAAATACATGGAAATATAGCGAGATACATTGAAATATATTAACAGAAAATTCAAGTTGCTCAGTCCCCAACTCCGTCATCTTTGTTCAAGAACAACCCTAATGTCGTCTAGTTGAAGCATCACCAGTATCCAGTCCTCGCTCTCCGCCGTCGTTGCCGACGATTAGCACGTAATTACCGGCGAAATAACAGAGGTAACTAATCCATAATTTAAGTTACCATTTGCGTATTCACTGGATGACGTTTATGGACTTTCATGTCCAATTTGACTTTTGAAGTCTAAATTGGCAAGAACTTGTCTCCATCTTACCCCTATTAATTTATCATGAAATGCTCTCTTCTTTATTTGATCACGAGTGACGGTGGCTGAGGGTGGCGGTATCAATCCGGCGGAGGAGAAAACATCGGGAAGTAGAGAGAGAGGGAAAATAGATACGGGGTAGGGGATAGGAGAAATTTAAGGGGATAAGAGAGAAAAATAATACAAAGTTTATTTTATGGTTTAAGAGTAGGAGGTGACCATAAACAAATATTTGGCTATAAAAAATTAAAAAATAGCTATGAAATAAAAAAAATTTAAAAAATATTTATTTAAAATAAATAAGGTATCAACTTTTACTATTAATTAGTTTTGGGCCAGAAAAAGCTCATCGAGCATTACTAGTATTGTTATTATTTTCTTTCAAGGAAGGCATGCTAGAATTCATCTTATGTTAGTAAGTTAACTGTAGACTTCGTGATACATACCGAAGTGACTGCACAATTTGATCAAAACCATGTCTACGTTGTTCTGATGCAAGTTCCGACTAATCGAAACCAAATAGGTGAGGCAACAATAACAAAATATCACTTAATCATATTTAGTATATATCAAAGAATTTGATCGAAGATTGTGATGGGATGAATAAAAATTTTTTACCCTTAACTAGAGGTCTCGCTCAAACACTGAAAACAAAAAAAAGTTCCTAATATAAAAAGAGAGTATTTCCCCTTTAGTGGGTCACAAATTTAAATTAGTCGGGACCTCAAAATAGATATTGGAAAATAAAAAAAGAGTTTGCCAGACATAACATTCAAAACTAGTAAAAGGCAATGCTAAGAATGAGCCAGGACAAACTAGATCGAGCTTCAGGTACAATGCATCCAACTCCTCCTCAGTGTTAGAGCAAATAAAGAAAAGCATGACATTCCAAATCTATCAACTGTTGCCAGAGAAGAGGGATAGCGATTGCTATAAGATATATATATGTGATGTTTTTCTGTAGGGATTCCTTTCTAGCTTCTGGTGTACGCCTCTCAGTTTTTAATTAATTAATTAATTATATATATATATATATATATATATATATATATAAAAGTGTCACTCTAATTAAAAGATCTTATGAAACATGTGGAGTGGCTCCACGCGCATATAACTATTTCTTTCAACATTATGAAGATGACTAATCGAACTAATGATGATATACGAGTAACAACAAAAAAAAAATCGAACGGGTGCAAACTGATTTTGGAGTCTAAATGTATTTTATAAGGAAAAAAATTATTTTAAAAAAACGGTAACTTCGCACACCAACCCAATGTCAAGTGGCGACTCTGAAAGATCATTTTAAACACAATCTTTGTTACTTCCTGTATGGGTCAAAATCAGATTGAGGATTAAGACATGAAGAGAAGGCCGTTATGAGCCATTTGCAAACCCCTACGAGTGGTGTGATCGAGGTCGATCAACGAGCAAATGAACCGAGCAGCCTAGCAACCGATCACTACCGAGGGCGAGCAATGAAGTTAGGAATAACGGCTAGTTTTGTACCGGTACCTTCAGAAGGAATATTCTGTCTAATATTCTCTCTCATTGTACTTTAGGATTCTTTTGGAATATCCCATATAAATAGAAGGAAAGATGAGAGAAGATGGGCATGCAATATTCTATATGATAAGAACTCTTGAAAATGATAAGCTTGCTAGATAAATACAAAGAACCACTTTATGAGGTGATTCAACCTTTTTCGCATTGTCTATTGTCATTTCCATCAGATCTGAGAAAGTGCACAACATTCTCTTATACTCTTGTCATTCATCATTGTCAGAGAAAGGAATCATTCACCTCATTCAATATTGGGTGAATTTTCCTCCTTATTTATATTTATTGTCATTTAACGTTATTTAATACTTGATGTTTCTCGCATATTATCATATTTTGGCACATTTATTGCTAACTCTTCAACTCCATTCCATTATTATTCATGTTTTTCACACGGTCAGTCCCAGATATGAGGTTATTAGCTTTGACAAGGATTAACTCTTTTTAATAACAGATTAATTACTTTAACCAAAGATTATCATTTTTTGGTCAAACAATTTGGCGCCGTCTGTGGGGATTTCCTAGTCAAAGTTTTAGTTTCTTTCATATCTAAAAGAAAAAAAACATGACACAAAACCTTGTCTTTATTTTTCGCGTGCATAGTTTAACATGGCAGGTAATGGAGAGGAAAGAATGAAAGCAGTAGCCGGTCTCACTACCAACTTTCTAAATACCATCAATGAGGTCACTGAAACAAGCAACGAGGACGTGACGCCAAACGCCTCCCCAGGCTGAGCGGTTCACCCCTCCCTCGCGGTAGCATCACAACCTCACACGGCAAATGAGCCTATACGTCCACAATGGAGGAGGCACAACCTACAGTGAAAAGGTTGCTCGAAGCATGGCTAACAAACACGTTGATCCTTATCCTCGACAAACCTTCCCAAAGGGCGAACAGAGAATATGCGAGAGTTTGTGTCACACAAGCGAAAAACGAGCAACACGACCCTCCTCCCGTAACAGGCATTGCTCACAATGTTAATGATGCAGATAACGACACCCTCACAACCATTTTGAGAAAGATGGAGGAGATGGAGAACGAGAACAAAATGCTTCGTGACCAAATGAAAGAACATCAAGAGAGGGTAGACAAAATACCAGGCACCCCAAAACTCCTGCCGAAAAAGGACGCCGGCCGGTTCGTCGAGCAACCATATAGTGATGAAGCTGAACCGCATGCCATACCTAAAACCTTCAAAATGCCGCCATACTTGAAAATATATGACGGTATGACGGACCCTGATGATCATGTGACCCACTATGTCCTTACAGTAAAGGGCAACGACCTCGCAAAAGAACAAGTGTCTTCCATATTGCTGAAGAAGTTTGGTGAAACCCTCACCAGGGGAGCACTAACTTGGTACTCACAATTACCTGCATGCTCCATAGAGACGTTCGAGAAGATGGACGACAAGTTTTTCACTGCCTATGCTGGGGCTAAGAAAACAGAGACGAGGGTGAATAAAATATTTTCCATTAAACAGTCACCTGGCGAAGGACTAAGGGATTTCCTTGCCCGATTCAACCATGTGAGGATGACTCTACCAAATGTATCGGAGGGGATGGCAGTAGCGGCTTTCAAGAACGGTTTAAACAGGAGCGGTTCGAGGGTGACCAAAAAATTGCTAAGTCGACTCATGAAAAAAACCCCCGACCACTTGGGACGAGATACACAATGCCTATGTGCTGAGGTACGAGCTGACGAGGATGGCCTCAACGGGCCAACTCAATGGTTGACCTCAGTCCAAATGGAATCGAGGAAAGACTGGAGAAATGACAACAGAAGGGACCATGCAATCCAACACCCCAACCGTGAAAGGTACCAACCATATGTAAGAGCCGTCGCCATGACATCTCCCGGTCACGACGATGGACCATCTAGGCCATAAATAGGGACTTACCGAAACCAAAAAGGTATGCCTCCACTACTATCTGCTAACAATTTCTG
The DNA here is from genome assembly GCA_005239525.1 of Nicotiana knightiana. Lineage (NCBI taxonomy): Eukaryota > Viridiplantae > Streptophyta > Magnoliopsida > Solanales > Solanaceae > Nicotiana > Nicotiana knightiana. The sequence goes on along the minus strand of MDKJ01198682.1, from coordinate 11,537 downwards.
TGTTTCTCCCTTAGAAATAGTCTACGCCTTGGAGAAGCTCAGCCCAAAGGTGAAGTGGCCGCAGAAGATGAGGTCCGACTCAAATACTAGAAAGTAAAACACCTTTTTGCAAATTCCACCAAGAACGGGGTCACAAAACGGAAGACTGCATCGCTCTAAGGCAAGAAGTCGTGAACATGCTTCACCAAGGATATCTGAAAGAACTTTTGAGCAACCAAGGAAGGGCGAACTTCGCTCGAGGGAGCGAATAGCATCAGGGTCCACCAACATCACCCTCCCCAGCTATTACCATCCAAATGATCATCGGAGGAGACGACGACGCATCAATAAACAACGTGAAATTCACAACCACCCATAAGCTGAAATGTCACGACCCCAGTTCGCCCTCCGTGAACATGTCGTGATGGCACCTAGTCCCTATAACTAGGTAGGCCTAACAATGCGGAAAAACAACATAACTTGCGGAATAATTAATTAAAACTGAACAACTAAAGAAAGACTATATATAAATGTCTCTCGGCATATACAACCCAATAATGCGGAAGTCTACAATATCACCCCAAAACCCAGAAACTCAAGGGATAACACAGGCTAACAGAAATGCAATACACTGCTCTAACTCCAGAATGTCTTTCCACAAAAGTTGGAATAAGATAGAGACTCCTGGTCTGCGGACGCGGCAAATGTACCTCGAAGTCTCTGCTGGATCTCTCAACCTCGGCGGTAGTGCGCCTGGGTGGAGGTACCTAGATCTGCACATGAAAAACATGCGCAGAAGGGGCATGCGTACACCATAGCAGTACTCAGTAAGTGCCAAGCCTAACCTCGGTCGGGTAGTGACGAGGAAGGTCAGGGCCCTACTGAGGTTAAACAATATAATAGGAATTGACAGTATGAAACCGGACAGTAATAATGAGTACAACAGTGAAATAAGACAGGTCAACAATGCAATAACAAAACACAAGAACAGATTAAACACGGAATATGAACAACTCAATAACAATGGTAACAATGAGGGTCTCCCAGGATACCGTCCTGTAGTCCTTTTCTCAACTGTCTAGTGGATCTCCCGGGATACCGTCCCGTATTCCCAAAGTAAATATGCGGGGGGATCTCCCGGGATACCGTCCCGTAGTCCCAAAGTAAATATGCAGGGGGATCTCCCGGGATACCGTCCCGTAGTCCCAAAGTAAATATGTAGGGGGATCTCCCGGGATACCATCCCGTAGTCCCAAGGTAAATACGCAGCCACAACAAGAAGACATTCAGAAATAGAATGCAAAAATACAAGGCAATAAGTAGTTCTAGCCTACCATGCTTCACGTAGTACAATTAAAGCAACTTAGCAATTAGGCAATACAAGTCAACTAGGCATGCTTTTCTAAACTAACTTAGGCTATAATTGCAAGTAGAATAAGCAGGTAAGAAAGAAACTCAGTCTAAATATTTAAAGTAAAATCGGATTTTCAACAATTAGCACAAGCATGCGCTCGTCACCTCACGTACAAGGCATTCAATTATCAAATATCACATCCTAATGGGAAAGGTCCCCCACACAAGGTTAGACAAGCCACTTACCTCGAACCACACGTTTGCCACGAGTATCCGACTCCAAATGGCCCAAATCTATACAATTCAATTACATATCGTAAATAACATCTCATGCAACTGATTTTCACTGTTTAATACAAGCTAAGGCGCGAAATTAGGTAAAATGACCAAAACGCCCCTCGGGCCCATGTCTCGGAATCGGGTAAAAGTTATATTTTCCGGACACCCATTTATTCACGGACTCATTCAACTAGAAACAATCGAAATCTGATGCCAAAAACCCCATAAATTTTCAGAATTTCGGGTTGGGGAAATTTCATCAATTTCCTATGGTTTTTCCCCCATTTTTGATAATTAAACTAAAGAAAACAACGGAGATTAATGGTCTAACAATGAATTAGGATTAGAAAATATTACCTATGATCCTTCTCTTCAAAACCCACAGAAAATCACCAATTCATGAGCCCTCAAACGATTTATAGACTTATGAAATAAACCCTCAAATTTTTGGAATAAACACACAGGGACCTCGCACCTGCGGTACCGCACTTGCGGTCGTTTGGTCGCGCCTGCGATCCCGCACCTGCGGAACCCAGGTCGCACCTGCGACCACTGGTCAACCCCCTCACCATCGCACCTGCGATCAACCCTATCACGCCTGCGAGTCCGCACATGCGGGAAAACCTTCACAGGTGCGAAAACACCAGAAGAGGTCTTGTTCAGCCATTTGATAAGTCCCAATTTCTCCTGTTAAGCATCCGAAACAACCTCGAGGCCCCCCGGACCTCAACCAAAACCACTAACCGACCCTAATACCTTATTCGAACTAGGTCGAGCCTTAAAAACACATCTCATAACATCAAAATCATCGATTAAGCATAGGTTCAAGCCTAGAAACTTAGGAAAATTCTAGAATTCACATCTGACGCCGAAACATGTCTACACTCATCCGAATGACCTCAAATTTTTCACACACATCCCAAATGACATGAAGGAACTACTGCAACTACCGAAATTCCATTCCGACCCTCGGATCAAAGACTCACTATCAGACTGGAAACTTCAAAAATTCAATGAGCTACGAACTTCAAAACTGCATTCCGAACACGCTCCCAACCTCGAAATCACCTAACGGGGCTAACGGAACCATCGGATTTCCATTCCGAGGCTGTCTTCACACTGCTCCAACTACTGGCAACTTTCCAACACTTAAGCTCTCATTTAGGGACTAAGTGTCCCAAAACTCTCTGAATGGTGTACATAGATATGAACTGAGCTAACGTCTCCTGAAGGGCTGGAGTAATAGTGGCAATAGGCGTGTCAGGTGCCTGGACTTCGGCTGGATCTGCTGGTGGTACCTCGGTGGCAGCTCGCGCAGGTGCTCTCGCTGCACCACGTGCGCGTCCTCAGCCTCCACCTCGGCCCCGACCTCTGACGATTGCAATAGAGGGCACGGGTGCCTGATCGTCCCGAGTAGCACATGTCCTCACCATCTGTGAGAGAATAGAAGACAGAGGTTTAGAATTGATGTCAAAAATATTGCACGACAAGGAAATCAATGAAGTGAAGATTTTTCCTAAACAGTTACATAGCCTCTTGTAGATAAGTACAGACGTCTCCATACCGATCAGCGAGACTCTAATAAACCGGCATGTGTTCCGTGACTCCTATGAACCTAGAGTTATGATACCAACTTGTCACGACCCCATTTCGCCCTCTGTGAACATGTCGTGATGGCACCTAGTCTCTATAACTAGGTAAGCCTAACAATGCAGAAAAACAACATAACTTGCGGAATAATTAATTAAAACTGAACAACTAAAGAAAGACTGTATATAAATTCCGCTCGGCATATACAACCCCATAATGCGGAAGTCTACAATATCACCCCAAAACCCGAAAACTCACAGGAAAACACAGGCTAACAGAAATGTAATACACTGCTCTAACTACAGAATGTCTAAACAAATGTAAGGAAGGAAAAGCTTTCCACCAAAGCTGGAATAAGATAGAGACACCTGGTCTGCGGATGTGGCAGATGTACCTCGAAGTCTCTGCTGGATCTCTCAACCTCGGGGATAGTGGGCCTGGGTGGAGGTACCTGGATCTGCACATGAAAAACATGCGCAGAAGGGGCATGAGTACACCAAAGCAGTACTCAGTAAGTGCCAAGCCTAACCTCGGTCGGGTAGTGACGAGGAAGGTCAGGGCCCTACTGAGGTTAAACAATATAATAGGAATTTACAGTATGAAACCGGACAGTAATAATGAGTACAGCAGTGAAATAAGACAGGTCAAAAAGGCAATAACAAAACACAAGAACAGATTAAACACGGAATATGAACAGCTCAATAACAATGGTAACAATGAGGGTCTCCCAGGATACCGTCATGTAGTCCTTTTCTCAAATGTCTAGTGGATCTCCCGGGATACCGTCCCGTAGTCCCAAAGTAAATATGCGGAGGGATCTCCCGGGATACCATCATGTAGTCCCAAAGTAAATATGTAGGGGATCTTCCGGAATACTGTCCCGTAGTCCCAAAGTAAATATGCAGGGGGAGCTCCCCGGATACCGTCCCGTAGTCCCAAGGTAAATACGCAGCCACAACAAGAAGACATTCATAAATAAAGTGAAAAAATACAAGGCAACAAGTAGTTCTAGCCTAACATGCTTCACGTAGTACAATTAAAGCAACTTAGCAATTAGGCAATTCAAGTCAACTAGGCATGCTTTTCTAAACTTAGTCTATAATTGCAAGTAGAATAAGCAGGTAAGAAAGAAACTCAGTCTAAACATTTAAAGTAAAATCAAATTTTCAACAATTAGCACAAGTACGCGCTCGTCACCTTGCGTACAAGGCATTCAGTTATCAAATATCACATCCTAAGGGGAAAGGTCCCCCACACAAGGTTAGACAAGCCACTTACCTCGAACCAGCTCAAAATCAACTCGAAACCACACGCTTGCCACGAGTATCCGACTCCAAATGGCCCAAATCTATACAGTTCAATTACATATCGTAAATAACATCTCATGCAACTGATTTTAACTGTTTATACAAGCTAAGGCGCGAAATTAGGTAAAATGACCAAAACACCCCTCGGGCCCACTTCTCGGAATCGGGTAAAAGTTATATTTTCTGGACACCCATTCACTCACGGACTCATTCAACCAGAAATAATCGAAATCCGATGCCATAAACCCCATAAATTTTCAGAATTTCGGGTTGGGGAAATTTCGTCAATTTCCTATGGTTTTCCCCCATTTTTGATAATTAAACTAAAGAAAACAACGAAGATTAATGGTCTAACAATGAATTAGGATTAGAAAATATTACCAATGATCCTTCTCTTCAAAACCCACAGAAAATCGCCAATTCTTGAGCCCTCAAACGATTTATAGACTTACGAAATAAACCCTCGGATTTTTGGAATAAACACACAGGGATCTCGCACCTGCGGTCCCGATCACCGCACATGCGGTCGTTTGGTCGCGCTTGCGGTTCCGCACCTACCGAACCCAGGTCGCGCCTGTGACCACTGGTCAACCCCCTCACCATCGCACCTGCGATCAACCATGTCGCGCCTGCGAGTCCGCACCTGCGGGAAAGCCTTCGCAGGTGCGAAAACACCAGAAGAGGTCTTGTTCAGCCATTTGATAAGTCCCAATTTCTACCGTTAAGCATCTGAAACAACCCCGAGGCCCTCGGGACCTCAAGCAAAACCACCACCCGACCCTAATACCTTATTTGAACTAGGTCGATCCTTAAACACACGTCTCATAACATCAAAATCATCGATTAAGCATAGGTTCAAGCCTAGAAACTTAGGAAAATTCTGGAATTCACATCCGACGCTGAATAACGTCTACACTCATCCGAATGACCTCAAATTTTGCACACACATCCCAAATGACATGACGGAACTACTGCGACTTCCGGAACTCCATTTCGACCCTCGGATCAAAGACTCACTATCGGACTGGAAACTTCAAAATTTCAATGAGCTACGGACTTCCAAAATGTATTCGGAACACGCTCCAAACCCTGAAATCACCTAACGAAGCTAACGGAACCATCGAATTTCCATTCTGAGGCTATCTTCACACTGATCCAACTACAGGAAACTTTCCAAAACTTAAGCTCTTATTTAGGGACTAAGTGTCCCAAAACTCTTCGAAACTCAAAATCGAACGTTCCGACAATTCAATTTAGCAGAAATAGACTTGGGGAAAATAGTTAATAGGGGACCGGGGCATTAATTATTAAGACGGCCAGCCGGGTAATCACATGAAATTGTCTATCACTCACGAACGGTATGACAACCTCAAAGAAAGTATCATCTTCGACGAGTCAGATATCCGCGGTTTGATATTTCCTCACTATGACGCTCTTGTTATTACTTTACGCATTTTAGATACTGACGTAAAACATATTATGGTCTACGACAGGAGCGGCACATGCATTATCCACCCTCGAATTCTTACACAAATGAAGCTCGAGGATAGAGATAGTGTCGTGTTGCATCACACTGACAGGTTTTAACAATGCAGTTGAGCGGACGTCTGGAGAAATCGCGTTGCCCATCTTGGTTGGCGGTGTTACTTTGGAAACCACGTTCCATATTATGGGTCAAGATACAACTTACAACACCATCATAGATCGGCCCTGGATACGCCATGAAGGCCATCCCATCCCGTCTATATCAAGTCATCAAATTTCCCACCCCATGGGTAATATTCAGCATTCTTGGAGAATAACGCACTGCCCAAGAATATTATTGCATCGCCCAGGACTGCACATACACCCAACAATTGAAGGACAAAGTCGAGGAGGCATAGCAATTAACAGGGTCGAGGTCAGGTGGTGACGAAGGGAAAGACGTTATCAGGGATACTGAAATCGTATAGGCCACAGGATCAATCGTAGAAGATCTCGAACCCATGCAGCTCGACATAGATGACCACAGCAAAAAGGCCTACATTGGCCATAAATTTCAAGAACCAGGTAAATTCAACCAATTTTTAGCTAACAATGCAGATTTGTTTGCTTTTTCCCATGCAGATATGCTAGGAATCCCGAAATATATAGCGACACACAAATTGAATGTCGGTCCATTTTACCCCCAGTATGGCAAGTTAGGAGAAAATTCAATTCCGTAATAAATGACGTCGTCCGTAAGGAGGTCAAAAAATTGCTGGAAAACGGCTCTATCAGATAATCAAATACCCTCAGTGGGTCGCCAACATGGTCATGGTAAAGAAGAAGAACGGGAAATGGTGGATGTGCGTGGACTTCACAGATTTGAACAAATCATGCCCGAAAGACTCATTCTCGCTGCCCCATATCGATCAACTCATCAACGCAATGGATGGGCATGAGTTATTAAGCTTCTTAGATGCTTACTCGGGCTATAACTAGATCCTCATGGAGGAGGAAGATCAGGAAAATACCACTTTCATCACCCACCAAGGGACATACTGCTACAAGGTGATGTCGTTCTGATTGAAAAACGCAGGAGCGACGTATCAGAGGTTGGTGACAAAAAATTTCAAAGACCAGCTCGGAAAAACCATGGAAGTCTACATAGACGATATGTTGATCAAGTCAAAAAGTAAACAAAATCACATCGATAACTTGAAAGAGGTCTTCGACATACTCAGACGATATGGCATGAAATTGAACCCCGAAAAGTGCGCGTTCGGTGTAACCTTGGGAACGTTCCTCGGCTTCTTAGTATCACAATGAGGCGTTGAGGTTAACCCTGACCAAATCAAATCCATATAAGGAATACCGGAGAAGTTGACCAGTAAGAAGCAGGTACAGAAACTGACCGACAGTATAGCCGCCCTGTCGAGGTTCATCTCATGGTCCTCCGACAGATGCCACAAATTTTTGGCGTACTCAAGAAAGATAATGGACTCTAATAGAACTTTGAGTGCGTCGACGCCTTGAAGGAACTAAAGGCATAGCTATCTTCACCCCCCACTACTTGCTAAAGCGGAACCTGGGGAACGTCTCCTCATTTACCCGACCATGTCTGACGTGGCAGTAAGTAAGGTCTTGGTCCGAGAAAACAAAGGTATGAAATCTCCCATCTACTATATTAAAAAAACTCTGTTCGACGCCGAAACGAGGTATCCTCACCTCGAGAAGCTTACCCTGGCTTTGGTCGTAGCTTCACGAAAGCTTAGGCTTTATTTCCAGTGCCACCCCATTTCGGTGGTCACGACCTTTCCTCTAAGAAGTATTCTGCACAAACCCGATCTGTCAGGAAGATTGGTCAAATGAGCTATATAATTTAGCGAACATGATATAATATATCAGCCGCGAATGACGATAAAGTCGCAAGTTCTTGCCAATTTTGTCACCGACCCGAAGTCGAAAAGGAAGCCGCCCGTACTTCCCCCAAAATACATGACCTATGGGTCTTGTATACCGATGGCGCCTCTAACACGTCGGGATCCTGACTGGGACTCGTACTCGAGGTCCCAACAGACGAAGTAATTCGCCAGTCCATAAGATGCCCTATTATGACTAACAATGAGTCCAAGTATGAGGTCATAATTGCAGGATTAAAGTTAGCCCTCAAGTACGAAGCAAAACGAGTGGTCCTACGTTGCGGCTCTCAGCTCGTTGTCAATCAAGTCACAGGGACTTTCCAAATCAAGGAAAAAAGGCTACAATAATACCACGCCGAGATTTGTAAGCTGATTACTCGAGTTCGATGAATGACAGCTCGACCAAATACCTCAAGCATAGAACATCGAAGTGGATGGCCTTGCCAAACTGGTGGCAGCCACTAAAAGCATAACCAGAGAAGGGAACGTGTTCACTCTCCTCCACTCGCCGATCGATCAAATCAAGGTACGAACTATAAACCTAACTTGGGACTGGAACAATCGTATTGTCACATATTTGCACGATGGCGTGCTTCCAGATGATAAAACGGAAGCCAAAAAGCTTCAAATGCAGGCAGCCAGGTACATCGTCATCAACAACGACCTATACAAAAAGACGTATGGCGGCCCCATAGCTAAATGCGTAAGGAAAAACCAGACACGACGCGTCCTAGAAGAAGTCCACAAAGGTCACTGCGGAGCTCATACTGGCAATCGAGCCCTAGTTAGATGCCTTATACGAGCAGGCTACACTGGCCCACAATGATAAAAGAGGCCGCTAACTTCGTAAAAAAATGCAAACAATGCCAAATATATGCCCCCATGATCCACCAAGAAGGCGAGCACCTCCACTCAGTCACCTTGCCCTGGCCCTTCATCAAATGGGAAATAGACATCATCGGCCCCCTCCCAGCAGGACGAGGTAACTTACGATTTTCTAAGTGGGTGGAAGCAGGTGCATTCACCCAAATACGCGAGCAAGAAGTGATCGTCTTCATATGGAGGAATATTGTATGCCGCTTCGATATCTGTTGGTCCCAAATGCACACGCAAGTATACGTGGTCATAGCAAGTAATATAATTTTAAATCAAATGTCGAACCCACAGGGACTTGTGTAAACTACTTGCCAAATCACTCTAATTATTATTTAATCAAGCCAAAATAAAATCCAAGAATGTAACTATTTTATACTACGATTCGATGAAAGAACTAATTATCAAGTAACGAGAGTATTGTTGTGTATTCAGTAGAGATAAATATTCCAGGGTTATGATCAATTCACCACTCGTATTGCATTCTAATTAACTCTCTATTTCATATAATTCGCTCATGGTTGCTAATTAATCGATGAATGCTCTCCCAGCCTTCTCCCGAAGCACTACTCGCCTATTCTCAATAGATTAACGCCTACATTCCTATGAAATTAATCTATTAGAACGCACTAACATTACGATGTCTAATTAAGCACGGTGACTAGGTATATTCCTATCCTAACCACAAATCCGCTCCCCTGAAGGGTTAAGATCGCGCTCTCTTTAATTCTTCTCTAATTTATATACGGCTTTCCCAAGCATAACATAGATAGTATATAGAACCTAACTGTTGGCCAGACAATTAAGCAATTAAACACATAATTGAAGAAACAAACATATATTGAGTGAACTACAATCTAGGTTAAATTAATGTCGAATAACAATAATCATGGCTAAACCACAACCCCAGAACAATGGGTGTTTAGCCACTCATGCTAAAATCAAACGATTTCATAAGTGTTGAATTAATTGTAAATACTAGAAAAAGATGAAGAAAATTGATAATCCTTCGCTCCCTAGAAATTCCGTGTGTATATCCTCTCCAAAGTGGCATGAATATCTCAAAAATAAGCTTAGACTTGCTTTTATACGTGTTGGGTAGGGTTAGGGCCGAAATAACCGTGTCCCGGGGAAAATAGGACACAAAACTCGTCACCGGCGCCCTGGCTAGCTCCGGGCGCCCACCAGGGTGCTTCCCCAATTTTGTGTACTGCCTCCAGCGCCACAGGTAGGGCTGGGCACTGCCGGTGGCGCCCAAAATCACCAATTTGCCCGATTTTTGCGTTTTCGTCCGTTTTGGCTCTAATTTCACGCGTTTTGCCCCCGATTAATTCCGAATCATTACTAAACATAAAACACTTCAAATTAATATAAATAATCAAATTTAACATCTAAAACTCACGAAACAAAAGTAAAACACGAGGCGATATACATAAAAATATATACACTTTAAGCTAAACATCAACACCCCACACTTAGACTCTTGCTCGTCCTCGAGCAAAGGGAAAATCCACTACCCTTAAACACATACCAAATTCATTATCAAGGAGTATTTTACTTTTCAATCACACACCTTACCCCTTAACTATGATCGATACTAGTAATCAAGTATGAACTTACAAAATTTCACATTCTTTCCTTTCTTTAAACATGCCCAAGTATAACAATTTAATCAATCATACCAACAACCTAATAGAAACCACCCAACCTCAAGAGTCAACTTGCAACCACTAAGCCCTCTCAATTCACGCACCTACCCTACAAGAAAGTTTACAACATTACCAATCGTTCATGAGATTATGTGCCTTTACCAATAAACAAAAGAGTGAATATAACTAGTCCACACATTCAAATATGCTTTTGAACATAATTTAAGGACATCACACAATTGAACAAAAATTCACTCACTCTCACAAAGAATTCATATGCCTCCCGTGGTCGTAACATAAGCTTGCCCTTAGTGTAGAGTTCCACTAATTCAAGTTAGCCAAATCTAGGATCAATTAGGACTTTTAAGGTTGTAATGTAAGCTAAGAGATGGGTAGGATATATTTAGGAATAGTGACTAACCCTCCTAAGCACTTTAATACACTACCTTCACAAATCAACACATATTTTTCTCAACCAATTCCCTTGCCACAACTTATATTCAACATAGCCCTTTTTCAATTAAGCACTTCTATATTTTCACTTGCACAAATTAATAGAAATTGGAGGTGTGTATCTTTTTGTACATACTTTTACTATCATTTTTTTTCTTTCTTTCCTACATACATTCCATACATGAAGATTCAATGGCTAGTGACTTTTGAATACAATTTTAGTGCACCAACGGGTAGGCTTGTTGGTCCCAAATGCACACGCAAGTATACGTGGTCCTAGCAAGTAATATAATGTTAAATAGAATGTTGAACCCACAGGGACTTGTGTAAACTACTTGCCAAATCACTCTAATTGTTATTTAATCAAGCAAAAATAAAATCCAGGAATGTAACTATTTTATACTACGATTCTATGAAAGAACTAATTATCAAGTAACGAGAGTATTGTTGTGTATTCAGTAGAGACAAATATTCCAGGGTTGTGATCAATTCACCACTCGTATTGCATTCTAATTAACTCTCCCTTTCATATAATTCACTCATGGTTTCTAATTAATCGATAAATCCTCTCCTAGCCTTCTCCCGAATCACTTTCTCCTATTCTCAATAGATTAACGCCTATATTCCTATGAAATTAATCTACTAGAATGCACTAAGATTACGATGTTTAA